>BGPT01002618.1:56611-80456 GCA_003297045.1 Symbiodinium sp. clade C Y103
TCAACAAAAACAATACGAAGATCAATATTTTGACAATATTTGAACGATTTCCCATTTTTCATGCGTTTTCTTAAAAACTAATACGAAACCATGGGGGGGTACTTTTTTCTAGTACGAATGGATGTCTAGGTATATATATACATATATATATATATATTAATGGGGTTTCTTGGTAGAGTATAAACCCCTATGTTTGATGTTAACCCACCCAAATCTGTTTTTTAATGTACAGGTGGTTACCCGTTTACTCCGCTGCGGTGGCTCCTAGTTTCATCTCCTCTTTGGGCGGTGCCGCACTTTTTTGTGTCTTCGGCTTCTCCTTGGAATCACACCACATCGACAAAAAATTGCCCCCAAAAAAATTGGTACCCTCTGGTAAACATACAAAAAACTATGGAAAATCCCCATATCCCTATTTTTTATGGGTAAATCAACTATAAATACTATAAACTGTCATTTTCAATATTAGTTTACCAGAGGGTAATCATCGGTTTTGACCCATCCAAAAAGGACTCAGCAGTTGCCTCCAGGTCTCCACTTTCAATCCGAAGAAGCCTTGGCCTAAGAGGATTGGAGTCCTGGGCGATGCCAGTGGCGTACCGGTCTCCAGGATGGGAGTTGCAAGGCGAAAGTTCTCTGGTTTTGTTTGGTGAAAGTTGCGAAACATCCCCATGATTTATAATGATCTATGTGTTGTGTAAATTGTATGCTGTACATGTATATAGTTGCAGATAGTTGTATTATACATGTGTAACATTTCAGATTTGGTTTCATCCATTCCATCACCGGAATCTGCACGTCGGAGGCAAAAGGAATTGGCAAAACATGCCGAACCAAAAACCGCCCGAGCGGCACTGCGGCGACCATTGCCAGTGCAAAAAGGAAGACGCCCACCCTGGGTTGCCAAAAGTGTGATCAAACATGGCTGAGAAATTGCTCCAATCACTGGATTGGTTTAAGGGAAAATTTTAACCGGAAACCATGGATTTTCCCATCAAATGACTAGGGGTTTCCTGTAAATTTTCCCATTAGCCAATCCAATGATCCAAGAGTGGTGATTTTCACGGGGAAAACAATCCAAAAACTTACTGGTGCGAAACGTAGGGAATGGGGGTTGCTGGGATGATTTTTTTGATGGTAATTATAGGTCAGCAACCCCCATTCCCTACTAAGCACCAATAAGAAAAAGAAAAGAAATCAAATGAACCATTGTCCCCACTAGTTGATATGGTGACGGTCATTGGGTACCCTCCACCAACATCTGCGGTTTCCCCATCAAACATCACCAATAAAGTGATGATTTTGGGGTTCCCCACGTTAGGAACCCCCCATATTAACAACCATGTTCTCAGGATTCACCATCATTCAGCATATCATTGTTGACATTATTGACAATTCTTTTGAAACACGTTACATGTCAACAATTCATCATGATCATCAATGATTAAAAATCTTTACAATGATTATGAATTCACCACAATCGTTCTCATAATTCCATGAAACGCGCCCCATAAATCATGGTTTAGTAGGGAATTTTCACATATTGGGACCATTGAGGGGGTGTTTCATACTAGGAGGATGGGATCATTACAACCTTACCCCATATTCCCATAATGTTTGTTCCATTCCTAGGTTCTATGATATTCCCATTATTTCTCATTAAATCCAAGATCTTATCTATCCAAGTAAGATTTTTTAACCATATTAAGGGGGCGGGATTTTTGACGATAGATTCCCATTATAATATTGTCGCTACAACAACAATTAAGAACATACTATATCCCCACGATTGATGGTTAGTTCCCATTAAATCACCATTAAATGTTCTATCTTTTCGGGCGGCTTTCCATCAATATTCCATCAATAGTCCATCAATATTCCATCAATATTCCATCAATATTCCATCAATATTCCCATGGTATTCCATTGATATGTCCATTGGAGTCCCTATTATACCAACCATGCGGGTTGCTACGTGGATTAGTTTAGTTAGAATTGCCATCAACCCTAGTTTTCATCATCATAGTTACCCTCCGGTAAACTAACATAGCGATGGAAAATCACCATTTTTCATGGGAAAATCCACTATTTCAATGGCTATTTTCACTAGCAAACTGTTAGTTCACCATGGTTCAGCCACTTCTAAACCCATGATCTTCCCATGATTTCCACCCAGTGGCTGCATCATGGGAGGCCACGAAGCCCAGGGTGGAGTCCAGGATGGCCTTGAGGATTCGGAATGCATTCGGTGCACCCACCCGGGGCGATGTTTGATTGAATGGTTGGGGTTAATTTGGTATAATAGGAATATTCATGGGAATATTGATGGACATATGAATAAGGAAGTTTGATGGAATATTGATGGAATGCGATGGAATACTGATGGAATCTTGATGGAATATTGATGGAATAGTGATGGAATAGTGATGGAATAGTGATGGGAATAGAGATGAGAATATTGATGTCACGTCTGTATGTTTGTTGGTTTATCGTGGGATATGTCATAGGAAAATTATCTATAATGCGGATATTTTCCCAATCTATAAATGGGAATATTTCATCGTATACAACTATCGGCTGAAGACATAAGTCTTCCAACTGTCATTTCTTCAAGTAATTAATCAAATGTCATTTACTTCCCACTATTTTCCCACTATTTTCCCACTATTTTCCTACTATTTTCCCACTAATCTCCAGTACTTCCCATCATTTTCCCATCCCTTTTCCAGCATTTCTCACGTCAACATGGCCCCCCGTGCCGTGATGCCCACAGCGTTCCCAGCCGCTGCACAGCGCCGCGCAGCCAAGCAGCAAGGCTTTGGTCTCCTGGAAGGTGAAGCCGACCGAGGCTGCCTGGGCATATGGAGATGGAGAGATGGATTGTGATAATGGGAAGATAATAGGGATGTTTTAATGGAATTTTATTAGAATATTATGTGGAATATTAATGGAACATTAATGGAATATTGTGACAATGGGATTTCATTGGATAATCCCTATCAATAGATGTGTATATCATGTAAATATCATGTATATATCATGTATATATATATATATATCATGTATATACATATATATGGAATATAATGGGATGTTAATGGACGATTATTAGAATACTAGTGGAATATTAATGAGACTATACGGAAATACTCATGGGATATAAATGGAAAATACATGGAATGTTAATGGATTCCCCTACCCTCTTCAATATCATATATATCATGGATATAATGGGAATACACTAGGGATATCTTATGGGATATTGTTGGAATATTAATGGATGTATCCTCTGGTAATGATATTAGGCATATTTTATGGGATAGAACTAACCAACAATATCTTGGGATTGTGGATTGATAGTGGGAATTTACAAATATGGGATACTGCTTGTTGTTGCAATGATATATCATATGGCTCTGGAAAACCCCCCGCACCTTGGCGGCAGCTGAATGCGCAGCCCAGACTAAAGGAGCCATCAAGCCTTGGCGAAATCAAGGATCGGGTCATGGCAGAGATGGAGATTTCCCAGAGAATTTGTGGATTTCACCCATTACCCTCTGGTAAACTAACATAACTATGGAAAATCACCATTTTTCATGGGGAAATCCACTATAAAAATGGCCATTTTCAATAGCAAACCGTTTAATTACCAGAGGGTAAAAATGCACATTTGTCGAGAAAAAACTGGATGGCATTCGTAACAATGGAGATTTCACCAATGGAAATTGGGATTTCATTCGCTGAGAGATGTCGCACCAAAAAACAGATCAACATGGGTGAAATGGGATGCAGGGACCGAGGGTTTACCTCAGTTTAGGACCACTAAGTCAGTGGGAATTTTGCTCGTCATGAACCAACTGGGGACGTACCTCTTGATGAGGGGATCTCCTGTTGGGATGAATACCCTCTGGTAATTTCACACTTAGCTATTAAAAATGGCCATAGAAATAGTGGATTTTCCCATGAAAAAAGGCGATTTTCCAGTTCGCTATGCTAGTTTACCAGAGGATAAAGCATGTGCGAACCACAAACCAGGTCTCATCAGCCTAAGATTGGCAAGTTTTCCGTCCGCAAGTTTTGATTGGAATTGGACCCACTTGGTGATCCACGCCGCGCTTAAATTACGACATACTGGATACCTCCTAAAAGATGGAATTCAATGAGATTATAATGGGATTTAATGGTTTTAAGTGGACTTATTAATCATTGGGAAGATATCGGAACATCCACTTTATTATCCTTCTGACTTCCATTTTTGCGAATTCCACCTGTAAAACATCATTTATGGGGTTTTGTGGCAGCTACCTGCTCCCTGAAACCTCCCAAAAAAAAAAACAGCACTGTAGGCGGTGCCAAGTAACGTGGGTTCAGGAAACCCAGCGGCGCTCCGAACATCAAACCTGGATTTGACCAAAAAAGACAACTTTGATGCACCTCACCAACGAAAACGGTGGTCTTAATGGGATTTAATGGTGATTAATGGTGACTTAACCAACGAAAATGGAGGACCATTCCAAGGATTTTGACCAATTACCCTCCAGTAAATTAACATAACGATGGAAAACCCACCAACTGCCGATTGTTTCCATGGGAAACCATGGCTTTTCCATATGCTAAGTTACCAAAGGCTAGTAGCCATGGTTGCTTCACCACCAGCTGGACTCAGCATGACTCCGAAAACGCCACTGATAAACTCAGATGAATTATATGTGGATATGAATTTATCCATTTTAATGGGATGAACATCCATAAATCCCAGCTATGACTTGGGGTGAACAGAAGGTACCAGGCTTTTGACTCATAGCCATATCTTCATTTGTGTCCTATCCTTCTTTGGGCCCTTTTTAATCTATGTGCTTTCTGTGAGGTGTACCGCCCTTTGCCGGTGAATGTAGCTGGCGCCTAGTATGGCCACCATCCATCGCCGCGACCGCGAGCGCCGCCCCATCCGCATGGCAACCATGGCGGTAACGGACGTCAGGTCGGGTATGGCGAGTAAACAAATGGAGAAAATGGACCCACATTCATGGCTTTTCACTTGTGAATCAATTTCCGGGGTCAGCCAGACCTTGATCATCGGTGGTATTCATGTAGATATGTGGGATATAGATACGCTAAAAAAAGTTAGATTTTTAGCTGGTGAATGTAGATATTCCCATTGAAATCGCAAAAGATTAAAGGATTAGTTTCTACCCATCCAAGGTTGGGCATGATCTTTGGTTGGTAAAGGACTATCATTCCATTCCATGATCCCCAATGTATAAAGGGTAGTATAATCCCCGAACTAATCATGAACCGACAGGGGTTTAGGTCACACTGCTCATATGATCGGTCATCCAGCGTCTGCAAATTCTGTGCGCCCATTACTACTGGATTGATCCCTCAAGCAGCTGCAGGTGGCATGCAGTCAATTGAGATCTCCATCGCACCGTGTTTTCAGGGATGGAAGATAAGGTTTCTAACCACCAGCCAGGTATACATGTGCATGTATATGAATCTGAATACATATACAGTAAACACATCAGATATTGGTCATATCCTTGCTTCATGGTGGGTAGGGGCTCCATGCCCGGCCAATTTCTGGATCATATGGGGATGGGTCAAAACACGGTCTGTGAGGCCCCCTGGTCATCCCTGATGGGTACACCACAATCCACATGAAAACAGTAGATGAACCCAATGTGGGTGTATGATGGAATGGGGCAACATTCCCAGGGGACCGCATTGTTTTGCTATCTTTAGTACTAGCATGTATGAAGAAACCACTTTTTACAGGGGCATTTTTTTCTCTGACTTTTCTCGCCATGTCCCCATGTCTTGAAACCATCAACCTACAGGGGTTTTCTAGCCAGATGTTGACCCTTTCCCAAGCATTTCAGACAACACCAATTACTATCCAGAGTGAATTGTAGAGATCTTCATTCCCCTCTGATGTCATCAAACGTGCTTTGCTGGAATGGAGATCCTTCATTTAGTTCAATGATGTTCCCACAAAACCATCCATTTCTTTGCCAGCCATGTTTGATGACACCGAGGCGGGTGAATCATTTGGGGACTAGGATGCAGTACGGGAAACCCTTTCCATTATGGTTAACTCTGATGCAAAATCAAATCATTCAAATCAGATATTGCCGTGTTTTAACTTTTAACCATATAAGATCGTTTTTTTAGCTAAGAATCATCTGTCTGGCCGAAGATCATTTTCCAAATATGTCCGTCGAGGCTACCGGGTCACTATTTTTCAGCCAGAATTGTGATCCTACACATTGCTGATTACCCTATGCTTATTTGATGTAGCGAAGTGGAAAATCACCAGTTTTAATAGGTAAATATAGGTAAATCATCTATAAATATGGGATTTTCCATAAATGTGTTAGGTAGCCAGAGGGTGACAAACCTACTATATGGTCATATCCATCTTTCATCACATTTCACAAAATATCATCTGTGATCACTTTACAAATTCCCCAAGTTTCCCCATAAATTCCCATAAATCACTGTAGATCACCCTGAAATATCTGAAATATCTGAAATCCTGATTTGGTTCGATGACCTTTCATTGAGCAATACAATGATAATAAACCAAAAACATAAATCACCATATACACCCCCCAAAAATCTGTTGATGTGAACATCTTTCCCATATATGTCGCATGAAATTCCCATGAAAATCACCATAAAATCATCATTACCCTCTGGTAATTAAACGGTTTGCTATTGAAAATGGCCACAGAAACAGTGGATTTTCCCATTAAAAATGGTGATTTCCGATAGTTATGTTAGTTTACCAGAGGGTAAATCCCGAATTTTTCCATGGATTTTCCATGACCATCCCCACCTTCTCCAGTAGCCCCTGAGGTCTCCGTACGTCTTGGTCCGGCAGCAGCTTCCGATCCGCCAGCACCGTCATGGCGCGCGCCATGATCCGGGCCTGGGGGAAGCCACAGGTGCCACAGGTATATGGTAATATTCGGCGGATGGTTGAGAAATCCTGCACCAGTACCAACTATTGGGATTCCTATGAAACATTGTAAATGATGGGATACGGGATAAACCATCTACCTGGTGTAGGATTTCGCAACCATCCACAGTATGATGATATACTGTGGATGGTTGCGAAATCCATCGTGCATTCCTGGAAAATGGGTGAAAATGCATAAGAATGCATGGATTATGTATCAGAGTGATGGAGCCAAACTTGGACCAAATTTTTGGATAAATCAAACCTTCTCAAACTGTCGCTGGACCGTCCCTTGAGTTCCTAAAACCAGCATGGCTCCAACCTACTAACCCCCAAATCCAACACAGGGCGGTCAGAAACTGAAACCTCAAAACTAGATTTGGCAATTTGACTAGGATTGTCCACTCAAATGGCCACTCAAAACTATTTTTGACTAGGATTTGACTATATATGGATCCTTTGAAATTCTTCTTAGAGATGATTGTGATTAAAAAGCTCGAAATGGGTTTGTCTGAAAATAGTGTATCTGTAAATCCTCTGGTTAATCATTATTTTCCCCATTAAATGACCACTTTACGGGTATACACCATTTTCAGACAGACCCAAATGGCCACTCAACTATGATTGTCCAGTTCTGGCCGAAACCGCCAGGGCAAAATTGGGGGCTCCAACCCGGGCGTAGTTCCTCGAATGATAACCTGGCGATGTTTGGGCCGGAGGGCTATCGAACCTCTCTAAAAATGGAGGATTTGGGGGTTTCCTAAGTCATGAGGAAATCCCAAAATGGATGGTTTATAATGGAAAATCCATCTATAAATGGATGATTTGGAGGTACCCCTATTTTAGGAAACCTCCATACTTGACCTAGAACATACACGAAGTTACAACGGACACTGTGCGAATTTCACTGCCCATGTTTTTTGGATGGCGGTTGAGCCAAGAAACACGGGGATCGTATCTACAAATGCCGGACGCCCCTAAAATCGGATGCTTGACTTTAATAGCAAAACCATGCAAAACCCCAAAATTGGTGTGTTCATTGTTCATAGTAAAACCAGTAAAACACCTAAAAATGGCCGGTTCATTGTTTTAAAGAATGTAAATTGCGGCCCTTGCTAATTAAAAAATTACCCAAAGAAAACAGGCGGAAGCTTGACAAACGGCACCTCGTTCCGTGAAGTTGCAGTGCCGCACCTGCCGTGTGAATTCAGCTGTGATGTAGCCTGTGTCCCAACTCACAGAACAATATCTGGAAAATTAATGGAAAACCGCACAGAAAATGATCTGGAAATATGATGAAATGAAATGTCTGTTTCAAAATATGAGCAGCCATTTGTGAGTCCACCACCATGAACGTACTGAATGGATGCGGAAAAACAAAATGGATTGATGACCATCCCTCAATACGGGTATATAATCCAGCTGACCATGGCCCATACCAAGTTGGTCAAGTATATCCCATGATCATCTCCACGAGATCCCCAGTGGAGAAAAACCATGTGTAGATGATTTTCCCACCGCTTTCCCAAGGAATAAAACACAGTTTCCATTGCTAATATACGATGGTAATATACTATCAACTGTGTATTTTTTTGTATACTAGATGATTTTCCCAATGGTAATATACAATGGTAATATACTACCCTTTGGTTATGACTAACATAGCCATGGAAAATCCCCGAACTAAATGGAGGTTTCGTTCGCTGGGAAGATCATCCAAAATTAGCCAGCTATACCATGGCTATGTTAGTCATAACCAGAGGGTAGATCATATTTAAAAAAAACAGTTTCACCATTGTATATGACCATTGTCCTAGCATATTACCTATTGTTCACTCGCCATTAGTGAATCCCCATTGTCAGCATTAGTTGATCCCCTGTTGTTGATCGTTAAATCATGTGCTTATGACTAACAGTTCGCCATGGAAGCCATGGCCCAATTATAGATGATTTATAGTACCTACTACAGATGGTTGTTTTCCATGGCTATCTTAAATAACCAGAGGGTAAATCATGTCAAATCCCGTAAAACTCCACGTCCCGACGTTGTTTTTTGAGTTTTTTGGCCGCACAGATGGTCGCACACCCGAGCCCTGCGAGCTGCGAAGATGGTGAGTGGTGAGACATGGTAACCCAAAAAAATGGGATCTCACCCAAAGTGGCGCTGTTTATGGGGACAATTGTAGGAATATAGGGAAATACCGGGATCATCATCTATAGATGGACAAGTTGGTGATAAATTGGTTCAGTTTGATGGTTTCATACACCAAATATGGCATTCTTCTTTACCAGAAAGTGCCCATGTTCCGTTGCTGAATTTCCCGGTTCAGGTGAAATTCTCATGTTTCTTGGTTCAATCCCCTTCTGGGTTAACGTCACTATCTTGATTGAAAATGGTGTCAATCCCCTTTCTGAGTAGCTGAAACCATCCGCATTTTTGGGATGAAATCCCCATGTGCATAGATTAACCCACCGGTGGTGCTGATCATCATCCACAAATTTCTGTTGATGACGTCAAGAATTTTGTTGGTCAAGTCCACATGATTGAGTGTCAAATCATCTTCTTCCTTGTTATTTGATGAAGCCCCAATTCTTTGCTGGTTGAAATCGTCGATGGCAAAATCTTCAGTACTCACCAATCTGTGCTTCGTACATTCCTGCTTTAGGGGATTCACTTTCCATTCTAGTGGCTAAAAAAGGCTTATACCCTTATTAGCCCCAGAAGTTTTGTTGGTGACAACTCTCATTCATCTGGAGGACTTATACACTTACCCTCTGATTATTTAAAATAACATAGCCATGGAAAATGGCCAATTTTGGATGATTTTCCCAGCTAGAAACCTCCATTTAGTTCGGGGATTTTCTATGGCTATGTTAGTCATAACCAGAGGGCAAATTCCAGACAAAATTGGTTGGTGACCCTCCTGGGGACGATTCCCATACTTTTCCCCATAATTTTGTCGCCCATCTTCCCCCCAAGACCGTTTCAACCCATCGGTGGAATCCGCAACAGGTGAAAGATACATGGTATAACCCGTCCCAATGATGTTCGGGAAAAACATGGACGAATAGATGAGCCGGTTTGGATACCATTAATTCATATCTTTTTGGTCGCTTTAGTTTTTGGATGACCTATCTTTTTGCGAGTGATACCCTAAGGTAAACTAACATATGTAGATATGGTTTTTTCCCACCATTTGTGGATCATGTTCTGAATGGGTTTTCCCCTGGATTTTCCACATCTTTTTTGTATGTTTACCTTAGGTTAACCTCTGATAAACTACCAGTTTGCTATGGAAAATCCCCGTTTTTAATAGGTAAATCAACGAGAAATGGCCATTTTCAATAGCTATGTTCAACTACCAGAGGGTAACCTCCCATGGATCGTCCCCGCGAACTTCCCAAGGCTTCACTGTGGCCCTCCAGCGGTCCTCAAAGCTTCGGCTGCGCCACATGGAAGCAGCTGGTGTTCGACTTGTCCGCGACGATCCTCGCTTCGCCAAAAAAAGACAGGGTTCACTATCCCTTCAAGTGGCTAGATGATGCCTACATAGAATTGAGATTTCATAGATTTAAGCATCATTCATGATGATTTACCCTATCTAGTTGAATCTAGTTCAATCCCACTTGAATGTGATGGGCGACTTCCATTTCAACTCCCATGAAACTCCCATTAAATCCCAGGATGGTGGCTTCCTATAAGTCCATATTTCTAAGGGTTACCATAGGGACCATCCCACGCCACGGCCACGGAAGCACACGGAAGCGACGCTGCCGCTCCAAGCGTCGTATTCTCTAAACGCCCAATGCCTTCAACCTCCACGGCCACCAGATCACCGGGCCTCAGAACTTCGACATCCTCGGGTTATGATTGGGTACCAGGTGGTGCTTCGACATCCCCGTGATGTTTGTTTGATTGGATTAGGTTAAGGGAAAATTTACAGGAAACCCCTATATTTCATAGGAAAATCAATGGTTTCCTGTAAATTTTCCCTTAACCCAATCCAATGTTTGTTGGTTTATAAACATTTATAAACCACAAGAAGTAGCTCGATATATCTACCATAAACCCAAGTACAATTGAGTTTTGTGTGGCCCCCAACTTAGCTAACACCAACTTAGCGATTCCGAACTGGGGCACCACCTTGTATATTGTTGTATGGGGTTATCCATATTGATATCAATATACCTATATTAATATCCATTATAAAATATTACCATTGATATAAATATTACCATAATATATCCCATGAATGTTGGTAAAATCGAGCCATGTTTGCCATCTCCAATGACTCACCATTTTATAGGTGGGATGGTATAAACCATTCCCAATCATGGCTGGTCTATGACATTGTTTTACCCACGTGATTGAGTTTACCGCATTGAAATGAATGAAATTCCTTGATATCATGGTTATATCAGCATCTGAAGATCGACGAACCAGATGAAACTAAGGATTCTACCATACAAAAGGGGAGGTATAACCTGACAATTAATGGTTGGTGCACAAGAAAAAGCGTCAAAGTGGGTACTTAGACCAATAAACATGAAATCATTATAAGCTTCAAAACTTAGGATATGTTACGTCTTGTTGTATCAAGGATACAATGAGATTTGACAAACAAAAATGGGCGAACACGCAACAAACAATGATGATCATGACCACTGATTGAAGGTTACTGATCATACAATGTGAGTCCCACAACTCAATGCCGTACACATTTTTTTTGGTTGAAACTGAAACAAGGCACTTTGGAATAATTTCCGATGTCCAGGACCATTTGTTGTGAAGTTAGGTTGTAGATAACTCTACAAATCCATATCCATATCATATTGGCGGCATTTGGCGGCCATATATCCCATTACATGATATAATTCTTATATCCCATTACCTTATATCACATTGTCTATATCAAATCATATCCCGTGATATCCTATTGTATACCGTTGCATTTGGCTGTCTACCGCTATTCTTGTTGGCACCCTCCTATGAATTCCCACAAACATACAAAAAGATGTGGAAAACCCACCATTCGCAGATGGTTTTCCTGGGAAACCCTGGGTTTTCCACATCTTTTTGGAGCAGTTGACCCCAGGGCAATCCCCCCAGGTTTGCTGGTCATGATCGTATCCCTGGGACGCCCTGCTTCAACCAAGGTTGAGGTTTTCTTCCTTCGGCCACACCTTGGATGATGCGGCACCGGGCATCTCAGAATCTACGTGGAAAAGCCATGGGATTTTCATCCGTTCGGATTTGATGATCTACAAATGGTAAGTACACTCCACATCTACCATGGGAGCCATGGCCCATAGAAATAGATGATAAAAATGGTAGATTTACCTATGAAAGATGGTGGTTTTCCCATGGCGAACTGTTCAATAACCCGAGTTTATGTAAAACGTGTATAGGAGGATACATTGGTAATATCGATGATTCCCCACCATGAACTCTGGCCCATGAACCAGCACCCAAGTTGTTGCTGCGCAAATGGAAGTTTGGTGAGAAAGCATTCCAATGTAACAGGGGTTAGGTTCACTCTTGTGATGATCTCTTTGCAAATTTTCTCGCTATCTCACCTTTTTGCTATCCCATGTATTTTTTCAGTTTTGTGAACATGTCTTTTTCCTTTTTTAAAATGCTAAAAGTGTCTCCCCCCCATTGTACTCAAAGTACCCTTCCCAGTTCGAGTCTAGGATTCCCTGCCGAAGGGTGTGCCTTTTCGGGTTCGGAGAGGTGAAGCTCAACAACGGGCGAAGAAGTGTTCGATGCTTTGGATACGTTGTGTGAGAAATGGACTACGGATTGGTCGAAGGGAAAATCTGCAGAACAACATTACTCTATCACGAAAAGTATAGGATCTATCTATCTGGAAATCTATCTATCTATCTGGAATATTAAAAATGATCTATCTATCTGGAATATGAAAAATTGGTCAAAGGATCTATCTATCATTAAAAACCTTGGGATCCTTTCCAATCCAGTGGTGTTTTGAATGTCCCTGGCTGGTAGTTGTGCCAACCAACAAAACCGGTGGAAATACGCTTCATAGGTATGGAACATGAAGACAAAAGCAAATGATGGTTCATTGTCACCTCCCAACTTGGTGGTCATGTTCCCCTCTTGTTTGCATTTGCTTCCATCCCGCACTGCCATGCTTCTTGGCATATATGCCCGAACATGCTACCAACAACATCACCCAATAATGCCCTTCCTGGACATGGTGGCCCTGTGTGGATTCCCCAACTGGTGAAAACCCCACTTTCAATCGTACCAGTTGGATACTTAAATCTCCAGTTCTGTGTGAAATCATACGATTTTCCGGGTCAAATCCACATGCAGGTTGTCAGTCCAATTCGCATTTTCGAGTTGTTTCATACATTTTTTACTGGTGAAATCCGGTTTTTGAGCTGAGTAAATCCAGATTTGTGGCTTAACCCCCCGCACCTGTGAGGATCACCGTGCCAGGGAGTAGCCTGAACAGCGAACAGCGACGTGTGTAACCAAAAATTTAGAATTCATTCGAAAGTGCACAAATGCAAGGATGCCAGTTGAGAATATTCTGCAAAGCATGTAAGTTGAGAATCTTCGGATCTTAATTTTGACCTACAAACACTGGGATTTGGCCAACAAGAATAGGGATTTGATCAGCAAACAGAACTACCATTCGTTACCCTCTGGTAAACTAACAGTTTGCTAATGAAAATGGCCATAGAAATAATGGATTTTCCCATTAATCGCATGGTAATTTTCCATAGTTATGTAAACGTTTACTGGAGGGTAACCCATCGAAATGATGAACTGTCAATACCATGGGGAGGAAGCAACGAATGCAACACTTTTCTCAGATCAAGTGCTAGGACTGACCAAAAAAAAACCTGTGGTTTTGCCATAAGTTTCAAGCTATACAGTACCTATGGGTATATTGATATTCATGGTGATTTAACCATAAAACATAGGGATTGAATGATATGGGAAATAATGGTACTATAATTGAAATATACTCTCTGGTAAACATACAAAAAACTATGGAAAATCAACATTTCTAGTAGGTAAACCATCTATATATTTCTATGGCCATTTTCGATAGCTATGTTAGTTTACCAGAGGGTATACAGTACCCACATGTTTGCGGTACCAATGCGACCAATGCTACCCTACCGGAACAGCTGGTATAGTATATAATATCCATCTTTAGTTTGTGCATGTAATGCACATGGGAAATATCAACCAATCTGGCTGAATCATACCATCTGGTTATTTGACATAGCCATGGAAAATCCCCGAACTAAATGGAGGTTTCTAGCTGGGAAAATCATTCAAAAGTAGCCAGCTATTCCATGGCTATGTTCGTCATAACCAGAGGGTAATAGATTCACCAACTTGAAAATGGCTGTTACTATACGGCCATTTGGGGATTGCCTGAATGAGAATTCCCATCCAGGGACATCACAATGAGGTCACTATATGTCATCCAGAGTCTTTCCATTCAACCACCATATCATATTGAGTTGGGTCGTTATATTCCCATTAAATCCCCACTTAGCTTGATGATTTTCCCTGGCTATTTCTATGAAAATAGCCTTGGTCAACTGATGTCCACTGTGTCTCATCGAAAGAAACCTCACCTGGAGCCCATCGACAGAAAGCTGATGATCTGCGGAACGTTGAAGATCAGATCTTTGGTACTTGAGTCCTGGTGGTGTCATACGAAATGGATGAAAGAAATCCTGCAGCAGTTGGTAGATGGTAGAAATCCCATCATAATCCCAGTATGTGCAGTTTTTACTGGTTTTAATGGTTGCCAACTGGTGCAGGATTTCGCAACCCTCCACAGCACGAAATGGGCTACACAAATGGGGTTGTTTTTGTTTTGGTATACGGGGATTTCCTAAAGTAGGGGAACCCCAAGTCACCATTGGTTTCAATGCTAAAACGGTCATCCATGACGGCTGGATGATTTGGGGGTACCCCCATGACTTAGGAAACCTCCATACAAAATGGCATTTGTAGTAGGGAAAATTATAGTTGCCTATTATTCCCACCAGTGAACCAACAGTTTGCTATGGAAAAATAGACCCTTTAGTTCGATGATTTACCTGCTAACGGTGATCTTCTATAGCTTGTGAAATTGCCAAAGGGTACGTCATGGGATTTCTGATATCAATCGATTGGGCAAAGGGAAGGTCCCTTTAAAGGTTTTTCAACCATGGATGCTTTTTCGACCGCCGGGGTGGGGTGGAAGATGGTGGAAGTATAGCAAATGGATGATCTTTACACCACAATTCGTGGGAAATCGTGTTGATGCTGGATGAGGCAGGAGATAACCCCCGGATGTATTCTTCGAGGATCATCCCACTTAGTAACTGCAAAATTGCCAATCCTGGTGATCTGATTTGTCCCGATGTGTGGCTTCTTCCATTCAATGGGGAAGAAATAGGCTGATCCAAAGCAGTTACGATTCCTCGGTTGATCCTCCAAGTATAACTCCATCATATTGATGTGTAAAATCCATTTGCCATAGGGTAAACTGACATAGATGCTGAAAACCCATAGTTTCACGTTCGGAAAATAGTCTGCACATGGTGGGTTTTCCACATCTATGTCAGTCTACAGGAGGATAAACCCCCCATGTCTATTGGTTAAATCAACCCCACTAATCCCCCCCTTGCGAAGTTCCATCCTCTTCCTCCCGAGAAACAGCTCCCAACGGGATCCTGCATCTGCTCTCCATTGACAAAAGTCTGAACCTGAGCTGCATCGGTTGTCCGTGACATTAGTTGTGACCTGGAGATCATGAAATGTACAAGCTGGTGCCCCATAATTAACCAACAAAAAATGTGATTTAAAGGGATTTACAGCGGATTTATGATGGCTAAGTTGGTTTATAACTCCAAAAACTTGAGTTTATGGTAGATATATCCAAGTAATTAATGGGGATTATAAACCAACGTTCCATCATTGGGGGGAGCAACCACCCAACAGGTCCAGTATTGAAACCCATGGTGACTTGAGGGATCCTCCATTTCAAGAAACCCCCATAGAGTTGTTGGGGGATGCAGAGATTTTGACCCATCCCCAAAAATCCCAAGATCATTGGAAATCTGTGGATCATTCCAAAAGCTTCAGATCTTGGGTCGCCCGACTCTCAAAACGCCCGGATCCGCGATTTCATCCTGTCATGAATCCCCATTGAGCCCCTGGAGGAATCTGCTGCAAGCTGGATCCTATTTCCGGTATTGCAAGACTCAAATAAATATCTAAACATTCAGGTTGAGAATGGTAAACAATAATTATGTTGCTGATACTCGACATTCCCAAGAATATCTAAAATATTCTCAACCCCAGTTGTTTAATTGGCAAACCTCAGATTTTGTTCAGGTGAAGTCACCAATTTGCTTCTTCACATCACTGGAACCTGAGTCAGAGAATGGTTTTCATACACTCAAGTGGCATCAAATGGCTTATGTTCATTGGGAAAATGATGAATACCCAGCGAATTTCGGGTTACAGCCCCGTTTTGTCGACTCAGACAAGCCCATGTTTCTGTTCAATGCCAACCTTGGTGGCGATCACCGGACCCATCGGGGCAAACCTCGGCCACCGGCGGAAAGTTGCCATACGCTAGGGTGACTTTTCGGAGATCCCATGGTTCGTGTGATTGATGAACCAATGGATTTGGAGGAGCACGGCAATGAAAATTCATGAAAATTCCATAAATTTCCCAACTTTTCATGGGTAAACATGAGAAAATCATCTACAAATGGATGAAAAATTCGAGCACCTGCAGGTGAAATTGCCGGAGGGTAACAAAGTCAGCAAACCAAGGTACAGTTCATAGAATTCTTCAGCAGTGCCATCTTCTGATTCTTATTCATCTTCATCTTCATGATGTTGATGTTGATGTTGTTGTTGATCACCATGATTGGGGATTGTGTCGTATCTCAATGGTTGGTGGTATTATCATTATCCCAAATTTTGCTGGGGGCATTCTATCTTGCAGGTTCAGTCCTTGGTAGGTCCAAATTGTTGCAGGCAAACTCCGCCGTCCTGCTTTGTTAAACAACGTGCAACTTGCCCGTTTTTGTTGCTCGTGTTTTCTCCTTCTATTTGGTGGCCACTTGGAATACCTCATTTTCAGAGAAATTTCACCTAAACTACTGCGGATTTCACCAACGCCAACTCTTGAAACGCCATTTCTGGCAAAGAAACCCATCGAAGCTTTTCGATCTGCACCACTGGCCTCTGCTGCCGCGAAGGGGGGCAAGGGAAGGTTGGAAATATGGCTGGGTACAGGTGCCATGGTCTAAATTGCATGGGATGAATGGTTGCTTGTGGGAAAATAAACACAAGTATAGATATTTTGAAAAAATGGCACACACAGACCATATTTTGGTACCAGTTCAATTATATAGTCGAAAAAATGGGTAGCAGAACCAGTTCCAAAAAAGAAACTGGGTTCTGGTCGTGATTTTGGTCTGAAATCATCAACTGTTTATAATTTGAAGCCCCGTGCCAGCTTGTGATTGAAGATTTTCTTAGTTCCTGAAAAACATGAGTTGGACCAATGAAGTGGGGATGTGTCTTTGGAATCATCCACGTGCTGTGCGAATTTAAGCAGTGAACATGTGGCTTTTACCAACAAAAATTGTGGTTTGACCAACAAAAAGAGGAATAGAATGGAACAATAAAAAGGTACGGAAAACAACAAAGTGGAAATGTTGACTCTCCAAAAAAAACACAACAAAACGATCTTCACGATTCAGCCCCTGTGTTGGAGAACAAAAAAAGGAGATTTCTTTCCGGAAGAGGCGTGAAAATTACAGGACCTGCGCTGCTAGATTTACAGGAACCATTTCTAGCATGGATTGGAGGGCTCGGAGCACCTGGTGACTTTCTGCCTTCCCCAATCTTACCAAATCTGGAAGGTATAAACCATCCGGAACCCTGAAGGTTTATGGCTGTCTTGTCTTGGAATTCATGTCATCAACTTCCTGTAATCCAACCTGGCAAATTGAAAAAAAAATACCATTTATACCCTCTGGTAGACTAACATAACTATGGAAAATCACCATGTTTTATGGGAAAATCAACTACTTTTATGGCCATTTGTCAATAGCCAACTGTTAAATTACCAGAGGGTAGTTGATTTTTGTCCATTCAAACCTCCATTTCTGATGATTTTTTTCAGCTTGCCACGATGACACCGCTGGGAAGCCCCAACTGCCAGAGAGTTCTGGGACCTTTTGCCAGTCTCTGGTACTTAGGTCATTGGCGCAGGTGTACCTGTCCGGTGTGCCATGATCGACTTACACTGGGGGAGTTAAGCAACCAAGAAGATCCAAAAAGGGTGATTTAACCAACAAGTTCATGCGATTGAACGGAAAAATCATGGGAATATCACAGGATATACTGAGAACTTGTATTCCCAGGACTATAATACAACAGGATATACCATATACCTTTGTACCGTTGTACCATATACATTATACCCATTTGGAGACTATATAGGTATATCGGTTTTCCATGTGTATCACTCCAAATAGACCCATCCCCGGAATCATCTTACATGCCACCTGTATGAGACTGCAAAGTGAACTCATCTGATGCGAACCCAGGATCGCTGGGATGGTGCTTCTTCTTAGGAAAGAATTACCCTCCGCTAATCAAACATAGCTAGCTGGAAAATCCTCCATTTACTTAGATGATTTTCCCATTAAAGTCCCCATTTCTACGGGATTTTCCATTGCCACGTTTGATTACCAGAGGGTACTACACGATTACTTTGTTTTTAGTATGTTTCCTGATCAAGAACCGAAACAGAACACCTAGACCTTCTGGTGTCATCAAACGTGGCTAGCTGGAAAATCTAGAACTGGAGGCCTGATGGGAAACCATCTATAATTGAGAAATTGTCCAATAAACATCTTTTTGGCTAGATACATCCCCACTCAATGAGTAGGAACAACAAGTGATCCCGTCGCATCCAATCGCGATGACATGCGCGCACCCGAGCACGTAGTCCATGGCCTGCTCTGGCGTCACATCCTGTGCGGAGTGATGATGGTTCAGTCCAGTCGATAAAAATGACCAAACATCTTAGATTTGCTCAAGGTGTACCAAAAAAATGAAGAATAATCCTGAGGAAAATGGTGGATTAGCCAATGGGAAAATTAAAACACCATCTTCAGCAAATGCAGGAAATTGTGATGTTCACCTAAAGTTTAATGTTATGAGCTATCCATGTCATTTTTAGGGATATGAAATTTTAGAACAAGGAACAGCGATGATTCTGGTGAAACGTGGCTTCGACGTCAAGTATCCTGTGGAGGATAGGCAAACAAGGGTTGTTGCAACTAAAATTCAATCCAGGGTACTTTGTGGACAGCAAACTACCAGCAGCGATAGTCACTATCTCAGTGACGTATCTATGTATTCCCCATTCATGGTGGGTCCCCTGCGGGAAAAGGCAAACAATTAAGCATCTCAGATAGTGACCCACCTCGCCAAGACCTGAGCTTAGAAGGACTCAATGAAAGAAACCACTGCTGATATCAAGTTCTGCTGGTGCAATCCCATCAAATCCCCAGCTTATGTTGATTATATATCCAATTTTTAAGGCCAATTCCAAGTAAATCCATCAAGGGTGTATATATATATATATATGTACCAGTATATATCCCACGATATATCCATTGCATATTCTACATCTCATTATCTAAATCTCGTTCTATCCCATTATACCATTGATTAGATGTATCCAAATATCGATGTTTATTGCATACACCAATACATCACTCTATATATATAAACCATTATATCTGACTTATCCCATTGAAGATATACCTTTTCCGAGCCAGTTCCAAGTCGTGGTCATCCCTCGCCTTGCACTCCCGGCCGATCACCACGGCCAACTCCACCTGGTGGACCAAGCAATGAAGAAAGGAAGGGATAATCAACAAAACCCTGGGAATGTCAGCATAGATACTGTGTATATAGCTACGTATATACATATACGTACATACTACATATATGTTTGTTTGCCAATCAATTCTGGTGGATAACGTTTACTGTAAGTTTGAGCAAGAATTCCATTTCATAGTGGACAGAAAATGAGTTCGTAAACCTCTACCAGTGCGATGTATTGGGATATGATATAACACTAATGGTGAGATTGATAAGAAGAAATCTTGGCAAGAGTCCAAGAGTGCATGTTGTTTATAGAGTAACTATCCGTGGTGGTAAATGGGTAGTTACAGTAATTAGACTGCTATAACCCCGGATAACCGGTGTAAAAAGATACCATCCATTTGGCTTCAGGGATAATGCCATCAAAATGCTTGCTAAACATGGTATGCCCTCTAGTTAAACAGTTTCAAATGGAAGCCTTGAAAAATGACTTATGATTTACCCAGTAAAAAAGGTGATTTTCTATAGCTAAATTAAATAACCTGAGGGTATCAAAATATACTCCTACTTCGGTCAGAATTCCATCGCCAGAATTGTGGAAACCAAGGTGGTGATCCCGAGTAGCGAAGCTGGGGATTTTTTGGTTTTTGTAGGTAATTGGCCAAGATACACCTATTGTTGATAGATATAACTATATATATATATATATATATATATGTTCATGGTTGTGTTTATATCTATCTTTGTAATTCTTGGTTTATATGTATATATATATATATATGTAATACATACATATATACAGTTGATGGGGTTTAACAACAACGTATTTCAAATCACGAGGCTTAGATGAACGCCTCGTAATCACCAGCATCATTACGTACTCAAAATACCAAGCTGCGGCAACATTTTGGGGGTGTCCGATTCAATGGGGATCCCCAAAATGTATGGTTTATAATGGAGAATCCTATTTAAAATCTAGGAAATCCTCATTTTGTGGATTGAAAAAGATGAATTTTGAGCGCCAAACAGATGGCAACCATATCCCCGAGGCCCAAGATCATGAATTAGATCCCCACGTATCTGCAGATTTGCTGCTTGTCCCATGGTTGACCCATTGACTTTGTGACCATGTCCCTATGTTTCTCCGAGGAATTTCCATGGCTAACCTCTCCCCATTGACTTTTGTGGTTTTTGGAAAGATGCACAACTGGGTCCGGATCTCGCCATTGGTTTTCCCATTGAAAATGAAAGTATCCTCCTGCAATGTGGGGCCCCCAAACGTTATAAGTTGGTTTATAACCCCATCTAACTATAGTTGGAACTACCATAAACCTTAGTTATATTGTAGTTCATAAACCAACTTAGCTATCTTGGGGGCCCCACTTTGCACTAAGAATGTAAATCATGTTCCCAGTGAAACCATGGGTTGTCCACATCAGTCTTAGTTTACCTCGATGCGTTTGGGTCCCCCACTATGTCAAAATTTGTTTACCATTATTGACCAGTAGGACACTTTATGCACCATCATTCACCCCCCCATGTTTATGATTTAAGAAATCCCCAGTGAAATGTGATACATCCATCACACATATCCAACCCAACTTACCTATCACAAAAAAGGTCCCCTTCCGAGATAAACCACACAGGGAAAAAGTCAGCGAACAGTTTGCCATGGCAATTCATCACAAAAATCTTAATTAGTTGAGTAGCTATATAATGCTATATATACCCTCTGGTTATTTAACATAGCCATGGACAATGGCTAATTTTGGATGATTTTCCCATTAAAACCTCCATTTATAGGGGATTTTCCATGGCTATGTTGAATAACCAGAGGGTATATATATATATATATCTATGGCTATATCATATCATCAAACTATTTCTGACTCATCCCACCTGTTCATCTCATTGGATTGGTTGGGAAAATCTACACCGGAAACCATGGGTGTTTTCCCATGAAATTGATTGGGGGTTCCGGTCAAAATGTTCCCTTAACCCAATCCAGTGAGTAAGTCAAGAAATAAGCCCATTTGGAGGTTAAGTCATAGAAAATACCCCCAGTTATCATCCATTTCTAGATGGGATTTTCCCTTCAACCAATGAAATGATCATCCATTTTTTCTGCTTCGCAACTTGCGTCCCACGCCTCGTAGTCCATCTTCTCGGAGACGCGCGGTTGCGCCTCGGAGCCGCGGCCCTATGGGATCAGAAGCTAATGGGGATAAATCTGGATGTATACCCTCTGGTAAACTAACCTAGGACCCATAGGAAAATGGTGATTTAATGGCATTTTAATGGGATTTTAGTGGGATTTAATGGGATTTACTAACATAACTATGGAAAATCACCATTTTTCATGGGAAAATCCACTATTTCTATGGCCATTTTCAATAGCTATGTTAAATTACCAGAGGGTATATGTGGGTAAAATAAAAACGGGTGTATTAACCGGTATAATTTGATCTAATTTGCCTATAACTATGGTGAAACAATGTGAAATATGGGTATTACTATGGGTTAATAAATAACTATGGTATAATGGCAACAGTATTAACTATGCTATGGTATAACTATGGTAATAACCTCCATAATTTGAGATATAACCCCCACAACTATTAACTATGGTGAAATCTAAGCCTTAATGTTGGGAAAACCATAATGAACCATCCCCAATTTCACTACAAATAGGTGCAATTTCAACCATTCCCAAATGGGCGGTTTACGGCAGTGTTTTACCCACATTAGTCCGGAAACATGGAATCATTTTGGGAATACAGAGTGGAGAACTATCTGGCATCAAATATGGATACCCTCAAGTACAACCCAGGGGACCTGGATCTATCATTGTAGACCCTAAAGTGTGCGCAAGTGAAAAAAGAATAACGGCTTCGGCTTGTCAGCCTTTTTCATGATCAAGATTGCTGCGGTAATTTGACAGTTCGCTATGGACAATCACCATTTTCAATAGGTAAATCATACAGAAATCATCGAACTAAATGGGCCATGGTTTCCATAATTTCCAATATCACTGGATTGGTTAATGGTAAATTTTACAGGAAACCCCTATATTTGATGGGAAAACCCATGGTTTCCTGTAGATTTTCCCATTAACCAATCCAGTGACAATAGATTACTTCATTGGATCTTCCAACAAATCTCCCGATTTACTATGAATTTCCCAAGAACAGGGTTGCTCCCAAGAGCCCAGTTACCGGGGGAGTAAATTCTGGAAATACGGAGCTAAAATCACAAATTGCCCAACCTTGTTTGTGGCCATCATTAATGCATAAGAATTCCCAATTTTCCATAAATATCTGGGTAAATCATATTAAAATGGAGGTTTCCTGAAACTTTGGAATCCCCAGAGTCGTCACCATGGCTTTCAATACAAACAAACATGGTCATGCATGACTGGATGATTTGGGGTCTCTCCATGACGAAACGGAAACCTCCATCGATCGATCTCCCAGAATCCATACAACGTGGTTATATTAGAAACCCAATTATATTATATATACCGTTCTATTATCATATAGATATTAGATTCCTAAAAAAAAACAATTATAACCATTCACTAAGCTGAAACTTGCGACCGACAATTCGCATGCTTCACGTCCAATTCCCATCATTCCCATCAGTCGCCGACGATGGGATCCCCATGTGCCGCTGCACAGCTCGTAGGCTTCATGAAGACCTAGAAGTGCGAGTTCAATCGCAGGGGAAGCAGTCAAGCAGCGTTGCGTTGGCATTTCATGGGATAAATGGGAAATAGTTGTTACTATCATGGCTATGGGTAATACATGGATCGAATGCGATTTAAGATGATATGATTTAAGCATTTTTGTTATGGAAAAGAAATGGATAATCATTCTTAACCACTAGACGACGGATGGCCCGAGAGCGAAGAGAAGTATAGTGAGATATGTAATTGTGAAAATCGTATAACATGAAATATATAGAGAGAAATAGAAGAA
>BGPT01002619.1:1376-21248 GCA_003297045.1 Symbiodinium sp. clade C Y103
GCACGGCCACGAAGGAACCGGAAGCCAAAGTCCTTTTGTGTCTTCTCCTTTGGGACTTTTGCCATCCAGTTTGAGCCATAAAAAATCAGTGTGTCAAAGCATCATCAAACAATAGTTGGTTTAAATTGTCATGTTGCCATTTCCAGGCCTTGGATGAACAGGTTTTCATTTATGTGTTNGTTTTTTCATATTTACCCCTAATTTCCCATATTTTCTCATATTCTTTAAGGGGGAATTCTCACCCCTTTTGCTGCTCACCCCCCAAACGTTTCGGTGAGATTAAGAAGCTCGACAGACTGCCCTTCGATTTGCCGTTCTTGCCTGTTGCTCCAACAGAACGCAAGGCAGTAGTTTCAATATCACCTTGGGCCAAAGCAACATCTGGCCCTGGCTGCTGCTTACAGCACGACATGATTTTGGCGCTAAGACGTAAGCAATGAAGCAGTGAAGCATTCCAAACCAAAGCATTACAAACCAAACGATCGAACGCGGAAATTCAATCAGCACATCATGCACATCTAGAAGAACTGGCCCTGACTTTGCAGCGTGGTTCCCAGCCTCCTCCAATAGTCTGTCTCCCCATCTCATCAGGAGTGTCAAAAGGCCCCACCAGCCTTGCCACCTGTCACATGATTCACATGGACAATGTGGCACAAATGGCAAGTCCCGGTCAGAATGAGCTCGCCTTGCCAATGTATGCGCCAGTGGACTCGAACTCTCATGGCGAGTGAGGTTACCCAGTTGGGACCAATCGCATCCTTTGGACAAGAGCCTTGGCAGTGGCAGCGTCGCAAGTGCATAGGGAATCAAGGTGAAATTGCTGGCAGGCTTAAACCGGTCAACTGATTGGGGCTTCGGTCAACTGATTGGGGCTTCGAGGCTGGGTATGAAACACATTGAAACACTACAATTGGAAGACATCAACCATCATCAACCTGGGAGAAGTGGCAGATAGTGGCGGCTCTGACCATCCTTCATGATCCCACCATGTGATCCCACCATGCAGCTGGAGAACTCCCGGGGCATCCTTTGAGTCATCGCCCTCAGACCGAGAACTCTTGGCGAGCCCAAAAGATCTGAAACCTGGTCACAGCAGCCACAGCATATGGCAGCCAAGGTCATTAACAAATCTCCCATGCGAAGCTTGGTGTGTCAGCTGAAATCAGAGTATACAATCTCGGGATGACCACTCGCCTCACAATGCACAGTTTTTACATGCGTTTACTTGTTATTATCTCTTCAGTATGTTTCTACTATGTCTTTACATGTTTTTACATGGTTGTACTGCTTTATGTCATCACTGCTAGCCAGTCCGCAAACAGCGCCTCCACTCCACGTGCCAGCTTTGCCATGCCAGCTCTGTTGATCCGCTCCAGGATGGCGGGAGCTTTCGCCAAGTTCCTACGGAGCAGATCCAGCAAGGTGAAGCTGAAGTCAAAGAAGGGAATTTTGGAAACCTTGGTGCGTCATTAGGCAATGCATCATTTGAGTCAGTGGCATCCAAAGGCACGTCTCCCATTAAAACCCGGAGAATTCTTGCATGAACCAGAGCAAACACATCACAAGACCATCTCATCAGAAGGTGACTCTGTTCTGAAAGCGTCTACTTGACCTTTGAGATTGTACTCAAGACATCTCAAGACATGTTTCAGTCCGAAGCTTGAAGCAAATAGGTAAGTCGTCCAAAAATGCTGACAGCTAAGTGCAGACTCGCCACCAAGCAAAGCACCCCTCCATCTGGTATGTGTTGCATCATGTCATCGCAGTCATCCTACCAGTTGCTGACCAAACATGCGAACTGTGGTATCTTGGTGACTGGACATTGTTCAGATTCAACAGCATCTTTCTTCGTCCTGTCGGGTAACTTCCTGCTCCTGACAAATGGGAGATGTGCATCATTCCCCCCAGTCTCTGGAATGTGATCCGGCCATATCAAGGCTACAGTCAGCGGCAGCACACAATGCTCACAGCATTGCAAGAGATTGCAAGAAAATTGCAGGAAAATTGCAAGCCACCTCCTCATCCATCTCTCCAAGAAACTTGCGGTGGTCTGCCGGCAAGGCAGACATCTTCATATCTTCACTGCACACCTGAGCAAGGTGATGACTGCTGAATCCATCAGGAGGAAACTTGCTAAAAGACGCAAGTATAGAAGTTGCTGTAGATGTTGGGATGTGTTGGATTGCTACATGTCGTATACTCCATGCTAGAGATTGGTCACTTGGGACCAACTTCCCAACTACAAAAGGAATTTCCAACTACAAATGACAAATAGAAAATAGTCCAGCCTTCAAAATGCTTGGGCCAGTCACCAGGAACTTGTTGAATTATAGGAGGGATCTGACAAATTGTGCCATGCCGGCCACATGCAAAATCTAGGGGCGCGAGCCATGCAGAAGGGCACAGGATCATCTGGATGAGCTTTCCTCAGGACAATCGTGTTCGCATGCTGAACCACCACCTCCTCCTCCTCCTCCTCCTCCTCCTCCTCCTCCACCACCACCACCACCATTGCCACCAGCATCAGCATCAGCATCAGCATCATCATCATCATCATCATCATCATCATCATCATCATCATCATCATCATCATCAGGCATCCCATTGGAGCCCGGCTTCGGATTCAGAGCTGTAGCCTGCAGAGAGAAAACAAAGGCGTTGCCATTGAATCGGTAGTCCGTAGGACCTGGCAGGGCAGCCAACACAGCGCACAGCATGGACCTTGCACCTGTTTCTATCATCTGTGCATGTCCACCTAGTCCAGTTGCACAGGTTACATATCCATGCTCCGTGGTGTTGCATTCACATCTTTGTTTGTTGTGGATGATTGTAGTACGTGTATATATATATATATATACATGTGTGTATGTGTGTGCTTGTGTATGCGGCATGTTGTCGTGTAATTTAAGGAGGCTTTGTGTTGATCTATGCTCAACGTCATGTCTTTTCTTGGTGCTCATTTACGTCATTCATGCTCACACTGACACACTGATATCTACTTGGACATATGAGAAGA
This sequence comes from Symbiodinium sp. clade C Y103, assembly GCA_003297045.1. Lineage (NCBI taxonomy): Eukaryota > Dinophyceae > Suessiales > Symbiodiniaceae > Cladocopium > Cladocopium sp. clade C. Next base: position 4,393 of record BGPT01002619.1, read on the forward strand.
TCTCTTTTCGTCACTCTACCTCTTTGTTTTTTTTTTAAACGGAGCGCGCGGTTTTTGACTAGCCTGGGCAGAAGCCTCGTTCCACCAAGAGCTGTTCCTGAGCTGCAGGTGATGTTGGTTCCATCAAGCAGGAGACACAGAAGACTCGCAATACGTGTCATTGAGGCCTGGCTAGAAGCAAGATGGCCAAATCAAATCCTACAAATGCACTGCAAGAAGAAAGGTGTTTCGCAAGCATTCGTAAGCTTTGCCTCAAAGAGCTGTTCACAACTGGTCCAGAAGGCAATCAATAGTCAGATATAGTCAGTTTCCAAGGGTCCAGTTCGCTCCCTTGCATTTCATCTGGCCAACACGTCCGTGATCTGCTTTTCTCTAAACCTGCCACGGCTTCCCCAGGCTGTTTGTTTCCCCAACTGTGACGGATTCCAATGTGGAAAAATCATGAAAACCATATAAAAACGCAGTCGTTGACCTGGAATCAGCGATGCCAACCGAGTCTTTCTCCTGTTTCCTGCCTGAGTGGCAGCCAAATGCTGGCTGTGGAGCAATTGTTCAAACCACCACTGTCAAGCTGAGTCAAGCTACCAAATGATATCAAATGATAAATGCCTCCAAGATTCCGTTCTGTCCGGTCTGTCCGGTCTGACTGAATGTCGTGGAGGCGTGTCTTGCTGACCTTCATGGCCTTCATGCATGTCAATGACCTCAGCTGAGCTATTTGCAGCAGGTCCTGCATCAAGGATCACCGATCAACATCAATCAACATTGATCAACATCGATCAACATCGATCAACTCCCATTTCTTGGCGCCACACAAAAAATGCCTCTATGATATTTTCACCTCAGACCAATGGTAGGAAGTCAATGTCCTATGCTTCAGGGAAAACGACTCAATACAAAAATGTACCTGGAAAGTTTTTCCTTGAAATTCGACATTTTGCTACAAATGGGTGCAATTGGCTGGAATGCCCGCGGTGAAGGTAGTTTGTACTTGCATGCTTGGTCTTTGATAACACCAACATACAGAATGTTCATTGCTCGAGAGCTCATCACATTCTCACGCAACAGATGACTTGGGAACAGTTGATGTACACTGAGGTCTGCAGGTTTGAAGCACAACTCCCAAAACATGTTTGAGATTTTTTGAAGTAGTGTGCATGGGGCCTTTGCTCGAGGTAGTGCACTCTCCCCTTAATTTCGTGCAAGTTGCTTTCCTGCGGCAGGGTAGGCTCCCTCGAAACCTACCAAGTGAGATGCGAACAGAGCGCCACAGAGCCAGGTGTGGAACGCAGCCTGCTCCAGAGTTGATAGTGTCGGTGTAGAAAGACGACGCTGCCGCGGGGTCACAGGCTGTGGTGCGAAGAGGCTCAGGGCATCCTTGAGTCAGACAATGGGAATGGCATCGAAGTATACGTATATTGTGTGTCTGCGTATGAAGGCAAATGACTCAACTATATACACTTTTCTCACTTTAGTAATCACTACAAATCAACTGTCAAGATGTGAAACACTGTGAAACTGTTTGTCCAAATGTGACATCACTCAATGCATCGGCGCACCAGTGGACCATCTCGAGCACCCTTTCCACGGGACCTGGGTGTCTCAAGTGTGCCATCCAGGATGAACGTGGGCACGACGTGGGCACGGCTGAGGGGTGGATCCAAGTGGCTTAAAGTACTCCGGCGGTAGCGACTCTGTAGCCACACGGCCTGTGATCAGGAAAACTTTTTGGGACACATTTGCATCTTTGGCTATGAAAAATTCTTGCTTGCTGATTTTTTCTGACCTCCTCGAACTTTCCGTGAACCTCAGGTGTCTGCATGTGTTCAACTTTCGGATGGGGCAATGAAATGAGATGTCCGTGGCAAACTCACAGCAGTGCGCATCCCGCACATGTGACACCTGAGCATTGCGCCAGGCTCTTGTGGTTCTACAGGGTGGTCCACTAGTTTTCTTCCTCGATCCGCCTGCGGATTTTTGTTTTGGTCGGAACAATTCGGAACGTCACAATACGACATATCTCATGACATCTCGCGTCAACTCGCCTCCTGATGACCTGGATGCGTCCGACACCGCTTGTGAGATAGGGACAGGGCTCCGGTTGAAGCACTCCTTGGATGATCAAGGTCCATCACGGTTCCTTTGGTCACCATCGCAACCATACCATATGTGTCCAACTGTCCAAGCATCTTTTTCATTCTTGTCCAAACATCTTAGCTGATCCCTGTGCCACCCAGCATCCTATCCGATTCACTTGGAGTACCTGGTCCTTCACTCCAGGCTGGAGGATAAGCAGAACTGTCCTTGGCCGCTGGGGTGAGCGGCGACAAGTTCCTCTGTATGCCATGCTCTCACGCCTCGTCTCATCTTATCTTGTCATCCATGGATATGCCAAGTCTCTGTGCCAGGACTTCCACGTTCCATTGTGCCTTGTGGGTTTTGAAACTGCCTGGCTCTGTCAAGAACCATCATTCGTCTCCAAACCCCAGCTGCTGCCAAGGGACCAGGGCTTTGTCTATCTCTGTCAAAAATACCGCTCTCCAAATTCAAATAGTACGCAGTTCCTGAGGAATCTCCGCTGCATGTCGCTGCACTCATCCGGAATGGTCGCACATGCTTGTTATGCGAAAACGAAATCAAAATACCCAACCATGCCATGACAGTGATTACCCCACGCCTGTGCTTTCAGAGCCAGAAGATTCTGGCCACACCTCCAAAACAAATCTGAGTAGGGAATGTTCTGAAGTGACATCGCATGTCACAAGTTTCCGACAGAAAGCCCAGAATATTCCCCTTCTCGGAGTATGTATTTGAATTGACTGCACCCCGCGATGCCTCGTGAGTTCTTGCCGATCCAGCTTTCCTAAGCCAAAGCTTCATTGCAAGCAAGAGTCGATTGGTCAGTCTGAGCAATTCCTTGCGAACAAGAGTCCCAAGACTATCTTTGACTGCAACATTGGCGTGACCGATATGTTGACCCTGACCGTGGGTGACCTCAGTCATGGGAGTGAAGACACTTGCAGATCAACTCAAATCTTGTGCTGATCTAGACACGTTCTGTGGTACTGACCCCTGCTGTGAGGGACGCCGCAGTCATGTGGGATAGGCTCTTTCTCACATCAGCCTGCCAAGAGCGTTGCGGTGTAAACAAGTCAAACAGGCAGAAAGGCAATAGCTGAGGACTTCAGCGATTTTGTATTCTGGGTTGAATTCCAGGTGCCGACATACAGTGTCACTGCAATCTCCTGGAGAATCTTCCTATGTTAACTGTAACAAGACTGCCCGACTTCCAACCAAGTTCGCTCAGCCTTCTGATTCCAAGGCTTCTGGGATTCCCTGGCACCTGCCAAAAAGTAAGTAGCAGATGCAAGCCAAATAATGCTGTAAGGCTGCAAAAGCTTTACAAAAGAAACCAAACAACCCAGGATGCTGCGACAAAGTCTGGCTGGAACCGTGCTGTCGCCTTTGCACAAGGCATCTGCTGAATGCCTAACCCATCCTCTACCCACTCTACCCTATCGCCAGCTGCCGAACCTCGCATGTTGGAAAGCAAATGCCTTGCTTCGTCCAGCCGCGAGCTGTCCGGCACTGCATGTTCAGACCTGGCTCTGGCGCTTCCTCAAGCGGCTAGGCCGTCACTCTCCATGCCAGTCTCAGAACCGAAGATACCGTCTCAAGGTCCGAAATTACCATCTGGTTCAGATCCAAGCTGCAGTACGGGGGACAGCGGTCTCCCAACCTGCAACGTTCAGCAGACACAGAAGGGTCAGAAGCACACATTGTCTTTCAAAGAACTAAAAACCCGTGCTCCGTGCTTGAAGATGACTCCGTGACTTGCGTGCCTGACATGCAACTGTCTACTGTCCTGCATCCCTGCAGCCAGCCTCTGGAACACCAAACCGGACGCTCGGGCCTGTTTTGACAAATCAGTCAGGAAAGTTACACGAAAGTACATGAATTTTGCTTTCTTTTGAGAAGAAAGGAGAAGGCACAGTAAGCATCAAGCTGGTGCGTGTTCGGTGACACAACACTTCTGCCAGTGACATTGCAGTTCCTTTTACGGTACATCCTTTTACAGTAATTCATTGATGGAATGTGTGGAACGCATCCATCACGTCCACAACAAAACGATTTAGGTGTTGCCAAATGGGCTGAAAAAGTGAAGGGAGGCGAAGCGGTGAAGTTGCGCTTCACGGCTCCAAAATGCTCCAAAGCCATCATGCAGCAGGTCGAAGGGACAGATCCACAACCACCCAACAGCCCCTAAAACAAATATCAAAGACATCCATGTCAAGATCACCCAACCATTTATGTAGAGGGACTAGTCTCCATGCTTCAGCCCTGCGTGATCTCCCTCTCTCTCTCTCTGTCAGTTGGTTTCCAGTTGCTAAATTGTGCGCACAAACAACCTCAAAAATTCCCAGTGAAGTGAAACCAGGATGGCATGGTTGAGAGGTTCGAAAGTGCTCAGAGGTGTCCTAACATCAACGTTTTCCAGCTAACAATCGAAGCAATGTGTTGAATTCCAAGGCCCACCAGGTGACAATTTTGCCAGGAAACGCTTTGCCCCTTGCATCATTTCCTCTGCCCGTGGCACACTTCCAGGAAGGTCCTCACGTGCGCTTGCTGCAGGGTCACCCGCTAGCCGCTAGCCACTCGCTATGTCGCAGTGCCATGCCACAATGTTGTAGAAGCACACTAACAACGTAGAGCTACGTCCAACTCCACCTTTCTTTGAATCTGCCAATGAAATAGTCAGAGTCATGGGTGATCATGGGTGACTTTGCTTGATAGCATTACTTCAACCCCAGGAAAGTTGGGTCCGGTACCAGCGCAAAAATGTCTGAAGATTGGCGTGTCCTCCATCTGTTCTATCTTGAAGCGGCTTCCGCAGACTTCATGCCTGTTTGACAGCCGGGCTTTTGATGTGACAAAGGACAGGAAGCTCACAGAGGATCTATATAATCCTTATCTAATCTTATCTATAAGTCTATAAATGTATGCAAGCTCAACCAAGGCACAGTTCCGGGTCTCTTCGTTCATGTGCCTCACAAACATGCCAATACATAGCACAAAAGTCACAAAGCAAGAATCCAAAGCCTTGACATGAAATACGAGAAACATGTGGCAACTGCAAGTGACACGCAGTGAGTAGCCGCACATGTGGATGGATGAGTGCTTAAGCATATTTAGAGGCTATTCTGGCTATTCTATTTATATAAGATGTACCTGTGTACCGGCGTTTGTGGGGGATGTTGCCACAGCCCAATTTCAGCTCACCTTCAGGAGCCGCTGGTTGTCCCGAGCGAGTCTGGAGATTTCCAGGAGCAACCGTTCTTTGTCTGCAAGGAGCTGCCTGCAAATGAAGAGGCTGGGTGAGCACGCTACATTTCTTTGCATTCACCGTGTTTCAAGAACACTCTGGACCAGCCTAGAGACCCTCAATCCTTCGAATTTGCGTGACCAAAATTGAAGACCTTGTTTGAAAAAGAACTTTGTCAACAACCAGGTTTTCTTGGAAAAAAATAACGGCTTTACTTAAGAATCCTTGTTTATCTTGGTTTAGTAGTCTTCCAGTCTCACTGAATTCAAGATTTTCCTAGTCTTTTCTGATCATGTCTCAGACTGTCCGCACCTGTTCTCTTCAACAAGGCGGTCAACCAGACTGTCGCTGTGGGCAGCTTGTTCCGAACCAAATGCTTCCCCTGAGCGTCGCATGTTGTAAGATGCTGCTATTGGTTTTTGACTGCCTTCGGAAGTGACATCTAGTGACTAGTTGCTAGGACATGGGAAGGATATTTGGCTCCTTTAAAGTGCGTTAATCTATATATGTCAATCGTTGGTCTCAAATGTGTCAATATCTGGGACTGAAACAAAGCCCTCTCTCTCTCCAATCTCTCCAGCTCTACCTGCGGAACAGCATATTCTGAGCCAAGGTACCCCGCACTCTTGCTCCGAGCCGTTTATTCTCAGCTTGCAGGCGCGCAATCTGGCCAAGAATGCCAAAGCACAGGGCGATCAATGCAGCAAGACTCGTGGTCATTCATCTACTTCAGAAGCTGGGACAGCTACACGTCATATGTGGGCACGTCTCAACAATGAGTCTAACATCGGTAACGGTTGTCATTTTACATGTTGTACATCATCCAAAATGGGGGGCATACCACGGCCTACCCAAAACTTGGGGATGGTTTATATAGTGTTGGGTTTACCTCATGACTCATCTGGGGAACATCTCAACCAAGATTGGCCTCCTGCTGCATCTCTGCCGCTCGTTCAGCTCGCTCTCTCGCCATCTGCTCAGCACGCTGCCTCCAGCATTCCCGTAGACTATCACAGGAGGAGAGGAGGCTTGAGGCAGGATGATTGGCGAGAATGTTGAAACAACATGAAACAGGTGCAACTCTTCACTTGCACCTGCTGCGCTCGAGCTTTGCAACAGCATCCCTTAAGGATGCAACCTCAGATGTGCTTGCCTGCCAGCATTGGCGTTATTTGGCGTTTGCCACTCCATCCACTGCTCCCCTGACTTCCGAGCCTGATCATCTCTGGGCTCTTTCCCATGGAACATTGCCATGGCTACTATGCTACATCCTCAGAGAGGCAAGATTCCACCAGCCAATGCGACGGCAGAACAATGCTGAAAGTGCGACAGCAGAATTTCCACAGCTTACATGAGGTATGCACCGTGCCTCCAATCACCAAATAAGAGCAATAAGAGCTTAAGGGGAAGCTTTCGACCACATTCATCTTCCAAACATGTCTCCGATCATGGCCTCTCTTTTAGACAAGCGCAGCGAGCTGAAAGGGAACTACCCGAGGCCCTGAGGCTGCTAAACTACCAGCATTCAAACAGAGAAAGGATGTTGCAGCAACAATAGAAAAACACTTATGCCAACAGTGGTGACGAGCAATGCTTTGCCCACAAGATTGGTCTTATGATGTCTCATCAAGGTATCTGAATCGTTGTGTGCTTGTTCACACGTGTATTTGCGGAGCAGGGCTCCCAGCCAAAGAGTGTGAGCCTTTTCGGGCATGACATTCATTTGTGCAACATTAAGCCTCTGTAGAACAATACTGCGCGTGTATCATCATGCATCCGTACCACAATGTTGGTTTGTTCCCTGGCTTTTCCTCAAAGTTTGGAATATTTTAGACCCTACATGAGTTTACCTAATTGCAAACGCGACTGACACTCTGCACGGCTCAGACTCAGTTGCTATCCACTAGGTCCCAGTGCCTAGTGAATTGCATCCAATGGACTGACCACCATTTCGCATGAGTACTGATACCAACACCCCGGGCCCCTGGGCCAAACAGCGCGCTTTGTTGCGCCTCCCTGCACCCATTGAAATGCTAAGGTCAAACAAAGCTTCAGGGAGTAAGACAGTCTTGAGATGCTTCAACAAATCTTGTCTTGCCCGGGTGTGGTGGTTTGCCACAAGGCCGACTCTGCATTTGGGGTCTCCAAGGCACCTTTGAAACAGTCTAAAGCTCCTGCCATTGAAAAAGTTACAGCTTTTGCTTGGTGCATCTTCGTGCCAGCTGCAGTCGCTGCAACATAACTGAAACCTGCAACATCTGCAACTTTCTGGCGGAGCCCACTGTCTATAGAGAGCTATCTTCGCACATTCTGGCAGCCCGCGAGTGCTGGCAAGTCTTGACAAGAATTCCTGCTGCATGAAAGAATAACCGAATAACCCTTAGTCTTTCTATTGCCAGCAACTTTGGTCCAAAATGTTTCTACTATTGCACTGTGCTTGGCTGCCAGAACTCTCTTCCACTCCTGTGCGTGTTGGATTGCCGCCTCACTGGGGCTAAACCCTATCCAGGTGCCCGTGCAAGCACTGAACGGGTCGTGATGCTGTTTCGCAGCGCAAGCCACATCGTGCAGCACGGTTTGGTGAAACAGCCAGTGCTGGCAGTGCACAATTGAAAGCCCGTCTGTTAGAGTCCATCCAACAGAGTCAAAATACAGAGATGATACAAGATTGTAGATGCAAATGGCTGGACCAAGTTCCACATGTCAGAGGGTCACTGCCCCAGAAACCATCCTCACGGAAAGTTGCAAGCCACTGGCTATTGTGAGAGACAAAGGGCCCCTCGGTGAGATGGAGTGAAAGGAGAGCGGAGAGCTGCTAGAGCGCGCACAGTATTCCAGCATTGCCAAGGCCAGAGATCGGAGACTAGGATGCAACATATACGTGCGCTCACAAGCATCATACAGAATCTATCAGAAAAAGTCTTGATTATACAAACACGTGGCAGTCTCAAACGAAAGCAGTTAATGTTTGGGAGCAAATGTTGGTGCACAAACCTTGGCTGTCTAATCAACTTCTTCCATGCAACTTGAAGCACAATAATCTAGATAAGGCATACTGCATACAACATGGCACTCATGCCCATGATCAAGAAACAGAGCGGACAGAGAGAGGGCACGTCTAGCACATGCAGCAGAGTTGAGGTGCAGACAAATCCACCGTGTTTTTGTTTTCCATTGATTCATCAGATTCATCTAGTCAATCTAGTCTACTTCCATTCGTGTGCAAATGGACTGCACAGGCCATTTGCACAACCCATATCTGCCATATCTGCCATGTCTGCCATGTCTGCCATGTCTGCCATATCTGGCCAAGGCCGCTTGAATGAGCCAAGCGTGTCACGGCTTATGTTGGTGGCCAACATGAGAGCCACATCCTCAGCACAGCTTTCTGGATGTGAGCCGTGAGAAGATTCACCGTTTGTCACAATGATAGGTATAGATTCACAAAAAACATCAAAAAACCTTGTGAGGGGCTCATCAGTGATGGATGGATGGACGGACGGACGGACGGACGGACGGATGGATGGATGGATGGACAAGAAGGTCACTAAGCATATCTTATGTCATAATGTATTTATGTATGTATATATATATATATGTGTATATGTATATATATATATACACAAATGTATACTGTATGTAGAAATGCGTGCGTATGTATGCATGTACATCTCTACATCTGAAGCAAGAACGAATGTATGTGCTTGGTTACTGCATATGTGCACATATATTTATATCATGTACGCTGTCATCTCAATTCATATCATCGTGATAGATAAAAGTATACATAGAAAACATGTGCATCATATACACATAAGTTACATAAGGTGGATCTTTCTGGCTGTTTATTGCAAGCCCAGGTTTCGGCGACCAGCTCATTGCGCTGGCTTCTGAGCCGCAACCTCAAAGGCAGCGTCAAGGCACCGTCCAGGGACCCACTGAGCATCGTGGCCCGAGGCCCCGAGGTCGCGGCCCAAGCTGGAATCAGCTTACGTTGCAGTTCCGCATCCATCAAGGCCTAGAAAGAGAGGATTGACATTCATATTATATTGACTACTATGTATATCTATGAGTAGTTGGTTGAAACAGGAGTTACATCAACCCTGAGAAGCTTCAGAATCCAGGAAAGTTCGAATGTCTGAAAGGACTTCGTAAACTTTGGGCAAGTTGAATTGATTAATTTAAAGTTTAAAGTGCTTCTGTGTGATTCCACCACCTGAGCTCCAAGCCAACTCCTCCTTCGAGAAGTGGAAGAGGTGCTCAGGCAAGGGTTTATTACCTCAGGCATGGGAAGCAACATCTAAAATCTGAACGCAACATCATAATCATCATAACATCCTTTTACTCGGCCGAGTCCAAGGGTAGAACTGCTGATCTTTGTATTTTGATCTCGAAGGTCATCAAACAGCGCATGGGTGCAGCACCTGGGCCAAAGTCTCTCTTCAAGGCTCAAGGCTTACAATGTACTTACAAATTAACACAATTTGCAAGAAACTTACCATCTCGTAGAATCAACATGACCAAGGAAAATGTGCTTTCGATAGAAAGAGACTCCGCAAATGATGGATTTTCGATGGCCACTTTGGTCTACCGCAAGGTGTTGGCTGCAGACGAAAAAGGCTGAAGTGCCCTAAATATTTGCAGGGCCCCTGGCTGCAAACCGGTAGGTCGCAGCTTCGGGTCATAGACCTGGCGCCAAACCAGGCACAGCAATCAGACTATGTGACAATGGTAGGAATCCTGTGACATGCACAGGGGACAGACCTGATCGCACAAAAACAACATGTCATACAAACGCATCAAAGAAACAATAAACCTCAAAGCTGGGAACCAGGCAAGCAGCTTTGAAATGTAATCCACAGCATCAGCAGAAGTACGAGCACGGAACACCTCTCAAATCAAACAGCAGGCAGAAACAGAAGCAGGTTGAGACAAGTGGGCACAAGGGAAAAGACACAACCGCTGACTGCTTCAGAAAAGCCACGTCCCTGCCTTGTGCCACGGATGTGGCTTTATCTGCGGAAACTTGAACCTTAGATTACTGGAGGTGCGCCACAGAAACCGAGGGCAAACTTCGGCACATGGTGCGAATGGGCTTGGACCCTTGGATACATCGGATACGCTGCCTTTTTTGCCTTGGAATATCGGTCGGGTCCAACTCCACAGCTGGCGGTCCTTTCGCATACGAGTATGTCTCAGCTGAGTTGATCCACCAGCACGGCTGCAGAAGATCCGGATTCAAGAGCCCTTGATGTCCTATCAAAAGGACACTGCCTTTGAGACACTTTGAGCAAATGCCAACAGGACGGAGGCTTTCGAGGTTGGCAAAGATGTGTGGAGATGTCGAAATGTGCTTCTTCAAGTTGTTCATGCGGTCGAATTCTTAATGGCATTTTATGGCCATGTTCGCCTAACGCATCTCCTGCACAGCTGGCGGAATCTCCCAGGTGGCTCCTCCTGGCTTTTCACTGCCACAGTTGTGTCTCTTGGATGCCTGATTACGTTGCAGCCACTTGGCTGCCAGCGGCTCATCCAGCTCTTGCAGGGCAGAAAAGGCGGCAGCATAGGCCTCTTCGGCTGCAGAAATGTAGCGTCGCAGCTCAGTTTGTGCAGAGTCACCATGAAGTGCAACAAAACACCGATAAATATTGAAGGAGTTTCGCTCCATGTCCTCATAGTAATCTACAAGGTCATCTCCAATTTCCACCAAAATCTCGGATGTGGCCAGAAAATCCATATGTTCCTTGCAAGGCTTCTCCCCTCTCATCTGGTAAAGCAACAAATTCATAGCTCGATAGTCGAAGGATTTCAGGCGGAGCGCTTCTTCAGCCTCCTCTTGGGTGAAGCTCACAGATTTTGACCCCAACGATCTGCAAATCTGTCGTTCAAGTGCCCAGAAATGAGCCCCTTGTTGAAACTCACTGTCTAGCTCGGGTGTCATCCAGGTCCGTTCCTGCAAAACCTGCCTCAGTGGCCCAAATGGATCATCCTCATGTCTTATCGCACCATTGGGAGCCATCTCAAAGGCCATCTCGGGGTGTAAACGATCTTCGTTTGCCTGGTCCAAGTCATAGATGTGGCTCTCTATGAAGCCCAAAAATGGTGAGTATTTCAACACATCGTGAGTGCTATCTGAGTTCAAGTTGTGAAACATGTAGTAGGAGTTGATAAAATCCTCCAGCGCCGACTGTGCGAGATCCACCCCTTCAATGGTAGCACAACAGGAACTGCACGACGCAACGCCATGCCGTGCATCCGGTGCTGCCGTTGCTGCGGTTTGTGCCGTTGCTTCTGCTTGTGCCTGGGGCTGGCCTTGGACGACATCACACAAAGCCCGCAGCAGGTGGTCATCTAGCCTGCCAGCAAGAGCCACGATCGTTGGATCTCCACTTTTTCCAATGGTCAGTGGAGGATGAACGGTTAAGCTCCCATTAAACAAATGATAGGCAAATGGAGTGCAAAATGGTCTAACAGTTTAAAGTTTAAGACAATGATCCCTTGATATTTCCAAAAAAACAGTTGTCGAGGTACCACCACAACCACCACACCAAGGGACGAAGGTAACAGCTCTTTGCAGATTTTGAGATGATGAAAGGTGTCGGGACCGAAAACTCTGGACATCGCCAGGAGGGCGTCCACGAAGGTTTTTCTTTCTGCTTCAGGGGCCGCTGGCTGTGCCGCATAAAGCTTCACCAGCAAGTCATTCTTTTGGCGAAGAACTTTCAGCTGTTCCATGGCCAATCAGTGAGTGAGCTCAACAACAGCCAGCTGTTGTGAACTACAATGTATGGCTCACGTTTCCCTTACTCTTCTTTCTTCTTCCAGCATTTCTAGCATTGGTACTTTCATCTGCTCTGCTTCTCGTTGCACTTATACACGGGGCTCAAGCAACACATAGCAACATAGCAACACAACACTGAATTGTCCTATTGTCCTGTCTTGAGAGAGCGCATTTGCACTGAGAAGCTATCACCACAAACTGCCCTTCAAATCACCTACTATGGATGTACAAAGCTCTTAGGCGTAGGGCTACTTGCAAGAGAGCTCAAGATGCTGCGGAATGGTGGGTTCTGTTCTCCTGGGCAGTGCGTCAAACAACAACGAGATGGGTCATAAATAATTGCTACAAAATCCCATGGGCCCATGTGTCATGCCTATGCACACAGCCCGACATAGTGGAAATCAGTTTGAAAAAAGGCGTCGAGTCTAAGCCCCAATGGCTTGTAGTTAAGCTTGCAGGTAGCCAAAAGATCAGGGTTGGAAAAATGGTAAAGCATGGGAAACCCAGCAATGCTGAAGAATTGTTGGGGAAGGAGAATGGTGCGCTCTATCTGATATCAGTACGATACTAGTCCACTTCATGCATAGCCAAAGCATGCTAAAGTGTTCTCCACCAACCCGGCCACCGCCCTGCAATGCGCCAAGAGACTCAGTGTAGTTGGGATTCATGGCCATCAGCTCTTCTCGTGTGGGGGTGCCCAACACCTGGCCAGCTGTGGGTGAAGCACCAGAAGCACCACTGCGGTGCTGCTGGCTGGGCTGTGCTGGCCTTGATGATTTCAACCAGCTGATCCACCCCGCTTTCTCCTGGGAAAATGGGGTGTCCCAAAATGAGTTCAGCCTTGGTGCACCGAGCAACGCTTGCAGGTGGACCAAAAGGTATCGCCATGTTCCATGATTTTTTCTGAGGGCTCAACTGACACACAAGCCATAGACCAAATGTCAATGACCTTAGTTTTAGAGGGTTTCAGTGATCAAGACACCTGAAACACGATGAAACTTCATCAACTCTCAGGGCCACATTCAGCCTGTGCTTTTCAACCCGGGTCCCTGACAAAGCCATAGTCGGTCGCACCAAAGATCAGCTCAGGTGCCCGGTAGTAGCGCGAACCTCGAGGAGAAGTTCCATGAGATCTTGCAGGAGCTTGATGATCTAACATGATGAAACCTACATGATCCCACATCACCAATCTTCTCCACTGGAGAGTGGTGTACTTTGTTGAAGGCATTCTGAAGAAGAGTGTGAGACACAATTTTGACATACCGTCTTACAGGCGAAACTGCGCCAAGCTGCAAATGTAAGCCACATTCGGCTCACCCTTGACCAGCGGCTTGGCAGAGCCGAAGTCGCAGATTTTCAAGGCATGCGTATGACCTCGTAAAAGATCTGGGACACCATTGCCACAATATTCTTTGAACTACATATAGAAAGACTGCAGGACATGTCTTTGATCTCCATATGGCAGCCACAGCTTTGAGCTTGTAACCTTCCACAAGTAGGTTCTGAGGCTTGATGTCTCTGTGGCAAATGCCTACCGCATGGATATACGCCTCAGTGCCAGAGTGCCTCTGGAGCTTCGTAGTGCCCAGCCATGGAACAGCTGGCCCAGGCTTCATCGCCACTGCAACCAGGAAACACAAGCACGGGCCATTTGATAGGAGTATATCTGCACAAATATGTGCGGCACCGGCCTGGGTACAGAGACATACAAAGGCGATAGAATAGCAGAATGCAGGCACAAGTTCAGAAACCCAAGATCACTGGGGATCAAAAGCTCAAGCAATTAAAAAACATTGCATATGATTCTGCATATTGTTGTGGAAAGTGGAAATTATTGAAAAAATGCGTACTATATACTATAAACATACATAGATTATAAATACGTGTGCAGATACATATCCTTTCATATATCTATTTATCCTTCCATCCATCCATCCATCTATCCATCTATTATACATACGTCAGTACATACACTATCACTATGTACACCAAAAACGAACATTGTACATCAGTATGGGAACAGAGACATCCAGTAAGTAGCCATATCAGCAACACTTCCACCAAACTAAGCAAGCAAAAACGCGAGCAATCAATTGAAGGTCATTCTCATGCATTCTTATGCATTCCCACGCATTCGCTGTATTCTCACGCATTCTCTTTGATTGTCCACTTTTTCACTGGTGCTGCTTGGCAGCTGTTTCATCTTGGTGTAGTGCTTCATGACCTCAGGAGGACAGTTTTCAGCTGCGCATCTTTTACCAAAACCATCCAGAACCCATGGGTCATACCCGTCATCGCGGCCGCTGCCAAGTTGCCCGGTACACCGTGTCCGAGCAGTATTCCATGACAACCTGGGGCTATATTGGGGCTATGAAAGGGCAAGTGGCTTCGCAACGGACTGCTCGTGATCTCATCTTGCCGCTGTGCCCACGTACAAACTCGACGTTCGGACGCTCCAAGCAATGCTGTTTATAAATCATGGATACATACTGCTCGTAATCTTTGAAAGGGGCATTGAGGTAGGTCTCGCCCGGCTTGTCACCGGAGGTGTAGAAGGCCTTGCCGTCGCATGGGCGTCTTCATGGCTTGTAGCGTCTCATTTTCCAAGTATATAAGCACTGAATTTCAGATCGGAGTCATCAAAGATCCATAAATTGTCAACAGATCTTGCTGAATGGGAAGCTGACATGTTTCAGCTCGACTACATTGGGATGTTTCAACTCCTGGCAGGTCATTGGCATACACCCGCAGGCTCTGTCAATTGCTCAATGCCTACACACATACTGCAACAAAATGCAAGGCTCTATGAAATCCTTCATGATCTGCAACTCGCGATTCTTGTATCGCTTGTCTTGAAAAACCTCAAGCCAAGACGACTCACTCACTGAATCCTAGAGTACGTAAAGATAGTATAAAAGCAAAAACACAACACAAATCCAATGGGAAGATCTCCCTCGTTGGACAGCAACTACCACTGATTGAGGGGAAATTTAGCTTCCAACCGACTTATTCGTGGAGATTCCTACATCTGACGCTGAGTTGGAAACCTTTTTGATGGCAACCTGAGAACGCATAGATTGTTGCGTCAAACTGTGGTCCAACATGTGAACACAAAGGCGCACCACACCAAAATGCGCTGGACTGAGCTCCCAACAGACTCACCAGTTTCCACAACCACAGCCTGGCCGCACTGGTGCGAAGACGGGGCATTGAGCGACAAGAGATGACATTGGGAAGCAAGGCCCATATCGCTGGAAGCAACAGCATGACGAGGAAGGGAGTAAATCTGAAAGGTCTCCACTCGAATTTATACGCCCTCGCAGCTCGCGACCCAGCAATATTGCAAGGACTGCAGGTGTTGCCTTCCCCTTATTCCTGAAGAGGGAACAGGCCAGCTACAAGCCTGGATAGCTTGAGCATAAGACACTTCCACATAAGATCTTCTAACCATATTGCAACCATCCCAACCATCCCATTTATGCCTGGTACACGACTCCAAAGGAGCCGCTTCCAAGCACGCGCTCAGCGTTGTAGGTGTACGACTTCTTCGAGGCCCTGGACAATCGATTACAGTACGACGTCTGAGCTGAAGCACGAATGATTTTCTCATATCCAATGATTCCAAGTAGAAGTCTGCTCAACTTGACCCATGCACTATCGCCGTGATTTCAACCGGTTCAAGATCAAGCCACTCATCAGTGCTCTTGGTTGGCTCCACTTTCATGTTCTGAAAAGCATTTTGGACCTGGCACAGAACCACGCAGCAATGACGGCAATGCTCAAACACTTCTACCTAACAGGTATGACAGAGACTGACAGAGCGCCATGTAGCCCATCAGCAATCCGCAGCAATCCATTTGCATCCAGGTTGCTGCCCGCAAATCACTCGAATCACCTGCCAACGTGAAACTACATCCAGACTCCCTGATGAATGCAATCTTTGTGATCATGTTTTGCATGTTGCCAAAACACGGAAGTATATTACCATAGCTGCTACGGTATTGTGCACTTATCACACGGCAACTCAGATTTCTATTTGTGCAGGCTGTTCAGGCAAGTCGCTCTTCTGTGATGCTGACATGCTGGCTGACACAACCCACCTAAGGCAGTTCGAGTGCGTGCAGCCACACTTGCATGTACACAGGGTCATCAAACATGTAACAATGTAGATCACAGCCCATCCATGGATTCTATTTGGATTGACTCACAGGACTCCACGCATGCCATCCATGCTGTTGTTGTTGTTGTTGTTGTTGTTGTTGTTGTTGCTGGTGTTGTTGTTGTTGTTGTTGTTGTTGTTGTTGTTGTTGTTGCTGTCGTGGTTGTTGTTGTTGTTGTTGTTGTTGCTGTTGTTGTTGTTGTTCTTGTTCTTGTTCTTGTTCTTGTTATTGTTATTGTTCTTGTTGTTGTTGTTGTTGTTGTTGTTGTTGTTGTTGTTGTTGTTGTGCATATGCTGTGCATATGCTGTGCATATGTTGTTGTGCATATGTTGTTGTGCATATGTTGTTGTGCATATGTTGTTGTGCATATGTTGTTGTGCATATGTTGTTGTGCATATGGTGTTGTGCATATGTTGTTGTGCATGTGTTGTTGTGCATATGTTGTTGTGCATATGTTGTTGTGCATATGTTGTTGTGCATATGTTGTTGTGCATATGTTGTTGTGCATATGTTGTTGTGCATATGTTGTTGTGCATATGTTGTTGTGCATATGTTGTTGTGCATATGTTGTTGTGCATATGTTGTTGTGCAT
>BGPT01002619.1:21338-72870 GCA_003297045.1 Symbiodinium sp. clade C Y103
GCATATGTTGTTGAGCATATGTTGTTGAGCATATGTTGTTGCGCATATGTTGTTGAGCATATGTTGTTGAGCATATGTTGTTGAGCATATGTTGCTGAGCATATGTTGTTGAGCATATGTTGTTGAGCATATGTTGTTGAGCCCCAAGAATTTGAAGGGTGTCTGGTCAGTCCAAGCAGCCAAGAGAGGCAGCTCGGAAGAACGGCACACGAGGACAGTCACAAGGCCACAAAGGGACTGCTAGCGCCACGCAAAGGAATGCGTACTACTAGCGCTGGAGCCACTGAAGGAGAGCGGACGTTTCAGTTCAATACACCTGCAGGTTCAAAGAGATACTCCTAATCTAACTCCAATGAGCTTCATGCACTGTGCACAGAGTGTGTGCACGCAAGAGCATTTTTATCGCCGCTCCATGGTGGCACAGAAGAAACCATCCATCCCTTTGCTCTGAGGCCTGCCATGGCCCAATCAGATGTGCTGGAGCACTCGTGTGTCGAAGGATGCTCGGGGTTCCCCCTGTCTTGGTATGATCAGATTGCAACTTATGGCAGGCATGTCTTGCACTATCGCCTGTTCCTCGACGCGTGATTTGAAAAACTTCCCCCAAAAATCTTTGAAGCGGCCAAATCTCCAGTTTCCCTAGGCACCTTGCATGGAGCGGAGGATGGCTTAGGTACAAACCAAACTTCTCGCAGAAGAAACGCACTTGCTGCGCCTTGTCAGTGGGGCTACAGTATTGACAGGAGTCCACAAGTGCAAGCCCCTTCGAAGCGGTGGCATTGGGTCCCAAGCGTTCTCTTCATCCAGCACACTGCATGTGGCATACCTCCAGTCCAACGTCAATATTTGCTCCAGAACGGCTGGACCACTTGACTCTGCTTTTTCTTCAGCACATGTTGCGGGGTTCATCCGGTGTTTTGCAACAAGCATAAGGAGACTGCACAATTTTGCCACCATCCTCGCAAGGCCAAACTGAAACATCTCTTTCTCCCCAAGTGTCAAGCATCACAAGCATCTTTACAAAGAACTGCTGTCACTGCTCAGCAATTTGCTCACCACTAGTGTTATCCGCACTATGTACTGCTGATGCAGGCAAAATATAGTGTCAGAGATCTCCAAAAAATAAGAGCTGCTAGCAACATCTACCAACACAGCCCGTCCTTCAGGTATTTCAAGGCCGCCTTGCAGAAATTCAGCATTGACGTTCGTTGTCCATGTACAGTGATGTACAGTGTATATGTATATTCATGTGTTCATTTATTCATTTATATCTATTATTTCTCTATATCTATTTGTTTACTTATTCTTTAATTGATTTATTCATCTATTTATTTACATATCTATTTACAATTTATTTGTTTATAAAATTTATATATCTATTTATCATCTTTTGATTCATCTATTTATTGATTCATTACTTGATTGAAGTATTGTACTCTAGCATTCCCTGCCATGTGAAAAAGACCAAGCAGGTGATGGTTCACGCATTCCGGTGCAAGAAGCAACCTCCATAAACGTCACCAAACAACCAGTGCTCCTAGGAGCATCATGCGCGTCGGTGTGACAATGCTCCAAAGGCGCAAACGGAACAATATCAGAAGGCGATAAAAGGAAAACCACCACACATTGAAAGGGCCCACAAGGCAGCAATTTCATCCGGCTCAACAGCCGGTTGCAGTTGCATCCCTGGAGTGAGCAAGGGAACTGAGGTTGTCCCTGAAAAACGTTCATCCCTCCCACTCGAATGGCACCTCGAAAACTTCTCGCTGAAGAGCAACCCATTTCTGCAAGCGACTGTCAGAGTAGGTCCTCAGCAGTTTGGGGAGCAGGAAGACGCTTGACTCTTGTGGAAGGAGCTCTACACTGACCACGGACAGCCCAGCATCGCATTTTACTCTAGTGGAAGCTAGTGGCCTCAAAGATGCCACTGGTGAAACACATCCAGCTACGCAGCAGGACTGTCAATAATGGGCATCCTTTTGATGCTCCGCGCTTGCCGGTAGTAACGTGCGATCACCTGCGAAGGAGTTCCAGCTTTGTCTCTTCTCATGGCCACCTGGCGGGCCATGGCAATCCACAGCCATGGCAACCACAGATGGCACACAACCAGCCTGGAAGGGGAGGCTGGTGGTAGCCTCAACCAGCAGTCCGGTAGATTGGCGAACCAAAGCCGTTGGCTGGTCCTGTTACAGCAGCAACGTTCAAATTGCCATTGTACAACATTCAGCAACATTCGACATCTTCGTCACGTCTATCCACAAACAGGTTTCTTTTCTATTTCAGCTTTCATCGCAAGGCTTGATGATGTGTGCAATCTTTGCAGAAAATTCCTGGCAGTCGGCCTGTGACCTCGCAGCAGCTTCTCGGTGAGCAAACATCCGCGCTGCTTCCACTTCATCCGGATCCGTGGGCAAAGTGACAAGGCTGGTGTCCTGTCGGGAGGCCTCCACCGTTGCTACAGTAGAGCTGAAAGCAGCTCGACAGTGCATCTTTAGCCCATCTTTAAATCGTGGAACATCTTAAAGGTTCAAATGGATTCTGAGTTCTGATGCATTGCATACTCACCGTCCAAATGACTCTCATATCGCTGAAGAATCAAACAAAGAAAATAATCAAAATGGTCCCCTGCAAACAATGTTGCCCCCAGAGTGACTGACAAGAGTTTGTGCGCTCCTTGTCCAGCTCATCTCTTCCTGGTTTCACAGCTACTGCTGGCTGTGGACTCATATGTGCAAACCTCAGCTATGGCCCAATGCCACAGGAGTGCCAAAAATTGTGAACTTGAACCCACCGCGCTGCGATCCTTGCAATTTTTCTCCAGGTGGGTCGAGAGAAGAAAGCCTGATTCTACGCTACAAATCAAAGTCTTGGGAGCAACTCATATGGTGAGCTGCCAGGGAGCTTTGCAAGCTTCGAATCAGCATTGCTGCCAGCTTTCTGCAGTCTTTGAGCTGCATCAGCCGAAGACTTAGCTGCTTCCTGGCCGTCTGCATGTTGGGCTTCAAAGGGGAGAAATGAGGTGTGAGTTTTTGGAACATCCACTATGATCCGCTCAAATCTCGTAGTCTAAAGGGTACTCAAACTGGAGCAAGGTGTCATTGAGTGTGATTGAAATGGATAAAGCAGCACCTGACCTTGAAAGGACCTGAATGCTTCGTGGACCTTTTGGAGATGCTTCAAAAGGACACTGGAGCCTTCCCTTGCCATCCACGCCATCACATCCTGTCCTCGCTCTGACCCAATGCTGTCTGTGCTTTGGCGAGATGTGACAAGGCTGCCGCAGCCAAGTCATCCAGGCCCACTGCAGTGGACTTCCTCACGGCTTCCTCCAGGCGATGGCACTTATCAAATGGGTTGGGACCGGTTGGGAGGTCTGTTCAGGTGAAGATGTCAGGTGAGATGGCCAGGTAAGTGAGTGCATCATCGTGTATAGCTGGATCATGCTGCAGCAGGTCACACCCCAACTACCCCAACTACCCCGCAGCCTGAGCGGTTTGCCGCGCAGACTCCCAGGCAGTTTGAGTCGGTTCCCTGGTGCCGTTCTCCAGGGACATCAGCTCTGCCCTGGCCGATTCAAAGGACGCACGAGCCTCACCTTGGAGATCTCCGTCCTGAGCATGAGCTCATCAGACTCATCAGATCATGACAGCGTCATGGCGGGGTCATGGCAGCATCTGCTTGCCCACAAAAACATCAGAAAAAAGTAAAAAAAGATATACAAATATCATGCGAAGACCATGTTTTGCACACATTATCCAACCTCATGTCAGTGCATGATTCACTTTTTAAGTACACTTCACCCTTCTTTTAGTTATTTGGGTGCAAAGTACTCAGGTTCTGTCCTGCTTGAAGAGTCGGACCGCTCTTTGTGCAGCTGTGCGGGCGGCCTTCCCTTTACCTTACTTACCAGATGTCAGTTTCTTTCCAAACAATTTCAGGTCAAACATGTCAAGATATGTCAAGAAGGCAAAGACGTCCAAACCAACCAGCAGGACAACCTAGGGTTCGACTGTCAAGCACCCTGCCTTGATGCAGCGAGACCTGCGCAGAGACTAGCAACGCGCTGGCTTGTGCACCTTGAGCACCTGCCTCGGATGGCCGCTGCCCAGCAATGGTCGTCCGGAGTCGTCCGAGCACTTTAAGCCTTTGTAATGCCTTGGACGGCTACTTAAAGACTCCTACAGCATCTGGAAGCCCCTCCGGATCGTTTGGGTGTCCATCTCTGGTGGCCAAGGTGCCATCTCCGCCAGAGCTTGGGCGCGGAGAGCCATTTGCGCTGCACTGCGCGGGTTCATCGCTAAGACTTCACCGGCTTTCTCCAGCCATGTGGCTGCATCCTCCAGCATCCGGTCCTCGTTATGATCCAGAAACTACAAATGACTACTGTAGGCACATTTTGGGTGCGTTTGTCAACTCCAAATCCACAATGGATTGCACTGTGTTCACACTCTTTCTTCTCACTTTACATCAGCATTCGGCATGACTCATTTCAGCAACTTGGCACCAAGGATCTTGTGAGACCGCATCTGCACCCATCGCTCGCCCTGGGACTAAGGGCCCTACAGAAGGATTGTAAGCTTGAGCCATTCACAGAGCCAGGGGGTGGTGCCAACAAGAAGGACTTCATAGCCAGGCTGCATGCTGTAAGAAGAATGCCCATCAGGCTGCTTGGCAAAATTGTTCTCGCAAACAGAGAGATCAGAGAACAAATCATCGTATGGGTAGCCATATGTATGTGGCCGCTGCCACTCTTCCCAAGGCCCAGTCCATTTCATGTCTGGATTTCTCCGCAGCGCCCCCGTTTGTGAGCAAGGAGCATCCACCAGCACCTTTGCAACTGCGATCCTTCCAACAACGAGTCCAAGCAATAACTTTCTACACAGTTCTACCGGCCGGGACTTGAACCCAATCCATTCTGCCCCGCAGTTTTGGTAGCTGCCTCAGATTTCCCAGCTGCCATGCTGCCATGCTGAAGACAATTTGAACACGGAGCTCCTGTCATGCCAAGGGCATGGCGGATGAGACGGGGGCAGCAAGGTGTAGTTGTTGACATTTGCCTGGCAGCGCAGCAAAAACATGCAAAAACGAGCTCCTGCAAAAAAAACATGCAAAAACGAGCTCCTGCAATCCCCATATAGTACAACTGATGCCTAAAAACACCTTGGTTCACAGGTGCATGATATTCTGGCTCTCATGTAACGTAAAAAAAAGTCTGTGCATGTGCGTGGCTGGGTGGAAGAGTGTGGGTGTATGTATGCATATGGCCATGCACTTTCAAACACATGATGTATGTGTATGATTTGTATACAACACCCACATGTATGACCGACTCAGAGACACATGTTTTCCGCCGAGAATTGCGTTGCTCGTGAAGTCCAGCACCTAGTCTTTATGCACAATGGCCAGGCCTTAGCTGATCACATCTGTTCGCTATAGTGAGATATAATGGGATATAGTATGGTATAGTCACTGGTCTATGAAATTTTGCCTATCAAGTTGGAGCAATGATACCAGCCAACATTCAGATTGCAAGCGAGGAGCCCAGCCAGGCCTTTCGGCCTCTCCATGGGCGGAGGAATCGATTCGCTCTTTGAGGAGCTCGCCAAATGTCGGCCCTTTTAAATGGCCTCCTTCACCAGCACCATCCTTTACCCCAATCGGAACGGCATGTCACAGCACACCATACAAGAAACACTATTTTGGGAAGTCCTACGCACATCTGTAGAGAAATCTGCTAGCAAATTTCCGAAGCTTACGCTCGAGCAACAAAAACATGCACTTCTCCGAGTGGATTCCATGGCATGGGTGCTTGAAATATATAGTCAAGGCAAGTAGTGTGCCAGCGGCTGGGCGCCTGCAGTAAACACCACAGCTCCAAGTCGATCCAAGCAACACAAGGTCACCAAACAGGCACCGCAGCCACTGGTTCACATCTAATTCAGAACAGCATCCGGCTTGTCCAAATCCAAGCACACCAAGGCCACATCAAAACCATCGTCTCGTATCTCTAGACATGCCCATTTCAATACGGTCAGGCAAATAATCTGCGGTATTTTGTATTGCTACGTGTTCAATAGTATTTGCCTGCCTTTGCTTTGCTTTTGTTAGTTTATATTTAGATACTCTAATGCTAGGCTCTGTTGGTTGCAAATGAAGCTGACGTGGCCTTGGACCGACCTTCAAGGTCAGCTAAGGCAGACTGAGGAAAGCTTCAACGCAAAGCCAGGCTCAGGGGTGCCTTTTGAATCACATCATCCAGTGCCCGGACACTGTGGAAGCACAAGAATTCCCATCTGGGGAGTGCCTGGGCCAGATCATTGTGGACGCTGTGCGGAACGCAATGAACAAAAGAATATTGGTGGGTTCAACTAGACTGAACAAATCTGAACGTTCTGAACAAGGACCGAACATGTACAGTACTGGTAAAATGTCGTGGGATATCGGTTGCACATGGTTTCAGGCTAGGCTCTGTGAACCGCTGCGACCTCAGCCACAGATGTTCCGAGCTCCTCGGCCACGGCGGGTCAGCACTGACACCACAGGGCACAATGTGGTGATTTGGTGCTGCATTCGGCTGCATCTGAGCCACCCGGTTCATCATAGGGCTTCCTTCAGCATCCTACACATCGAATCTCAGCTCGCTATGGTGGCTGGGGGGATTTCCCTTCACGATCCGAGATAGCCCTCAAAAGAAAGGCAAGTGGTATAGAATGCCTGGCCTCGTACATATCCCGTACCAATGAAGTCGGGCTCCACCTGGCCCACGACAAGTCTCAGTATTTATTCTTGAACACGCCTCCCCCATCCCTTCAAGGTCAATGACAAAAACATACAAAGGCAGGATCTTGGAGTCTTGGAGAGGGCTGCCGGTGATGGCCAGGAGCGACTCTCTATTTCAATCAAGGAGCTGATCTTCAAAGGGAATAGCCTCAGCAAAACCAAATGCCCAGTTCAGGTTTCCACAACGATGCAATGGCAGCCATTCAGGTGATAATTCAACATAATTCAACGGGCTTCTTGTGCCAGGTCGCTGTCTTTTTTATGATCCTGGCAGCCGCACCCGGAGAAGCCATGCTGTGCCCAATTTGCATAAGGCCAAACTGACAACAAAAGTCTAGCCAAGTCACTCCACCGTTGTAGCTTCTGAACAATAGTTCCTTGGTCATCCATGTGAGTTCAGCAGAACACCGGAAATGTGCCGTGCAGCGCGTTGCAGATCCATCCGTGCAGCGTCAGCACGACACAGTGGTCCGAAAACGGCCGAGACTCCGCCATGATTTGATCAGATTCGATGGACTCGTTGCTTCGAGCTGCGTTGCGGCTTTTTGGGATCTTCGGGCTCGCGCCAATTGAGAGACCCATCCTGATTGATGTTCAAAACACGTGTGATGATCATCCACACTAGCGCCATCATGTATTTATATAGCGTATCTAAAACTAAGCTCTTAAGACATGCCGCTAGTACCCGTGAATTGAAGCGCACGGTTCTACAAAAAGTTCATCGAATGATGTATATACACAGGTGATAGAGTAGAGGCACCCATTGCCCATCCTGAAAAGCAGTGTGCTATACTTGCTTTAGATCTTCAAAACGATTCTATCCATTTTGTTGGAGTATCGTTCCAAATTGTTCGAATCATAGAGGCTGTAATTTGAATGGGGTGCAAAATTGTTTTGGATTTTTTTTGATCAGGTTTGTTTTTTATTTCTTTCCTGGTACCATTTGCCTTGTATTTGCAACAGTTAAAAACTAGAATCTGTCATTTTGCATGGTATTTGCTACATTTTGGCATGTTCACCTTCCATTTTGCATGGGATTTGCTACATTGTAGCATGTTCGCATTCCATCTTGAATGGTATATATTTGCAAAATTTTGGCACTTGAACCTCTCATTTTGCACAATATTTGCCACATGTTGGTACTTCAAAGGTTCATGTCGATTTTTTTGGGCTTCTTTAGAGTTTCATTTAGGGTTTCTTTGGGGTTTCTTTGTGGTTTCATTTAGGGTTCATGTAAGATTTCATATAGGATTTCATGTAGGGTGTCATTTCGGGTGTCATTTAGCGTTTCTTTAGGGTTTCATTTGAGGTTTCTTTAGGGTTTCATATAGGGTTTCATATAGGGTTTCATTTAGGGTTACATTTAGGGCTTCATTTCGGGTTTCATTTAGGGTTTCTTTACGGTTTAATTTAAGGTGTCATATAGGCTAGGGTTTGATTTAGGGTTTCTTCAGGGCTTCCTGTAGGGTGTCATTTAGGGTTTCTTTAGGGTTTCAATTAAGGTTTCATGTAGGGTCTTTGGGGGTTCTTTAGGGTTTCATTCAAGGTGTCTTTTGGGTTTTATTCAGGTTTCTTTCGGGTTTCATTTAAAGTCTTATTTAGGGTTTCATGTAGGGTTTCTCTAGGGTTTCATGTAGGGTACAAACACAAGAGAATGAAGCAAAAGAAGAAGAAAAGCAAAGAAACAATAAAGAAAGGACGCAAAGGAGCAGGAAGAAGTAGAGCAGCAAAAACGCATGACTGCAGAANAATGAAGCAAAAGAAGAAGAAAAGCAAAGAAACAATAAAGAAAGGACGCAAAGGAGCAGGAAGAAGTAGAGCAGCAAAAACGCATGACTGCAGAAAAAGGAAAGGGAGAAAGGCACAGAAGCAGAAAAGCAGAGAAGCAGGAAAAGCAAAAAGCGGAAAAGCAGAGAAGCAGAAAAGAAAGAAGTAAGAAAAGCATAGAAGCAGAGAAGCAGAAAAGCAGCAGGAAAACAAAAAAGCGGAGAAGCAGAAAAGCAGAGAAGCAGGAAAAGCAGGAAAAGCAAAAAGTAGAAAAGCAGAGAAGCAGGAAAAGCAGGAAAAGCAGGAAAAGCAGGAAAAGCAGGAAAAGCAGGAATCAAAAAAAAACTTATCAAAAAGAATAGCCCTCCATTTGAATGTCCTTTGGTTTTTCAATGGATGAGTTCCAGCTCTTGTTGGTTTCTGTTTCGGTCCATCAGTCATTAATCCGCCAGGTCTCTGGATCTTCGAACGCACCCTGCTGGAATCAAAGCTGAGAGATGGCATTTCATACCGCAAAGAAGCACAAAGCTTGGACCCAATGTTGCGATGCTGTCGTCGCTGATGAGCACGCTGAGCACGGCCCTTCGGAGCTCCCCCTGGCAATCTTTGAGCAGTTTGAGCAGTTTGACCGAAGGCAGCTGCGACCGGCTTTGGAGATGCGGTTGGTGCAATGTCGATGAGTTCCGAAGCCAGATTCAGGTCCACACCAGCGTCCGCACTCCATTCATTCCCAAGCTCCATACAATCACATGCCGTGCCCAGTGCTGCAGTTGCCGGCTTGGACGCGGAAGCCCTAGGATGAAAGTGCACCAACACCTTTGGACCAGCCAACCGGAAGCCTTAGATCTGCCAAAAGCTAAGCATAGCCATACAGTCGCTGTGCTTTCTTCTGCCTGTCACGCCACTGATCAGTAAAACCTGTGACAGCCGAGGAGCCGTTCGTTGGTCGGGCACCACTCCTTGCTGCGAACCTCAGGGCAACTCTCGTGCCGGAAGATATCATGACTGCTTCCACAGAAGATGTGAAATGATTGGCCATGATGGCCATGATATGACCAATGACTCAGCGGGCCATGAAGGAAACGCTCAAGGCAACCAAGATTTTTGTTAGACAAAAGAACTATATAATGACTCCATGACCTGTGCTGACCAGCTACGCTCCCATGGCCAGCAGCAGACATCCCAAGCTGCGAAGACGTGAGGGTGTCGCCACATCTGGCCCGTTTGTCGCTGCCTCACATCTGGAACCATGCCAAGTGGTGGCCAAGTGGGCTGTAGGCCGAATCTGTGGCACCTGCAAAGGTGCAGCAGAAGCGCCCGGCGTTGCCAAGCCTCAACCATTGAATCTACACTGAATCTACACAGTACTGATATCTGCTGGAATGGATCTGCCAGACAAAGCACCTACAGTTTCACACAAGCCGCAACTAGCCTTCAGTGGCCATCCCTTGTCCTGGCAAAGTTTCGCACTGGGGCCTTGACTGACACGAGCACGTTGATTTCCAGTGGCTACGAAGGCATTGCTCTGCCTTGACATCACAGTGACCGAGCATTGCTGACGGAAAGACACAGACAAGAAACTTGTGTCCATGGTACAGTTGATTCCCTCAGGACATGACACAAAGCCAGCTGCAAAAAGCGCGCTGGCAACAAACAATGCCAGGAGCGCTTTGCCTCCAAAGCCACTTGGGCATACTTGGGCAGCGATTTCAACTTGGGGGCTTGCGCCAAAAAACAAATGACTTGGAGGAAGAATTTGCACTGCCTACACTGCTGGATCACTTTATCGGGCCTGGGTGCCGCCCACGGCTTGGCATGGCCTCAACGGCCAAAGCAGCAAAGCCCAAACTTTTTGAGAAAGGCAGGTCTGGTCAAGTACCACTCTAATTTCAGCAGGGCGGCCAATTTCCCAACAAACATAGGATCGACACTGGTTTGAGCAAATACGCTTCGAGGAGTTCGCACTCATATGAGAAGAAGCTTCAACAAGAGCCAACTGAATGGCCCGCAACGACATGAATCCGGCAGGCATACGATCATTGGTGCAAATGGATCTAGGGATAGCTCAGTATCTAGAATACTTAGCGAAAGCAAGCTTAGACACACACGCTTCGCAAAAGCAGTGAACCTGAACAAGCCTTAACATCTGAGCCTCATCGAAGAAGGACCTTTAATTCATGTCACTTCTACTTGTTGCAAGGCAAGGCTCCAAATAAAGATTGCTCCTATGAACACCATAGAAGTGATTCCCAAGTCTTGAGCCTTGCGGAAGCGGCGCTTGGATTCGAACAGCTTGGTATCGCGGACGTCGTGCAAGAAGATCTGCAAGAAGGGGCAAGTAATATACTATGCTTATGCTGCTGTTGAGTGTTGCTTCGGTCGGCCTCAATGCACCAGCATTTCCAGAATATGCGCTACCTTTTCTCCCTCCGGGGCCAAAGTGGCCAAAGAGGAAACCCAATGTGGATATATATATATATGTATCAATACATACCTTCAGACTCCTCTCGGCCAAAATTGCTGTTGAATGGTGACCCAGGGTCTTCCTTTTTCCAACTGCATTTTGTCACATTGTTGGCTGATGTCTTCGACATCATGCTCTTCTCATTGCAGGTATTGTAACAAATCAAAGCCCCAGGCCCTAGGTGCCTTCACTATCTTAACTTGGCTTTCCATATCTTTCCGTATTTTTCCATGATCGGTTGGAGAAGTTCTGAACCAAATCATGTGGGAGCCTGAGCTACTACACCGTGGCTGCGGAACCTGGGATCAAAAAAATCATGGCAGGACCAATGAGCTGCAGGTTGTGGGGCAGCACCAAGGTCTGCCTTGCCGCCTTGCCTGCCTCTTGGCAAAGAATGCACCGCTTGACGGTCTGACTATGGCTGAATTCCGAATAGCAGTTCAGCTCGCAAATGCTCTTTTGTCAACTTGAAACATGAACCAACAGCTGCCCCCACCATAACAACAACCAAGGGAAGTTCAATCTGAGGGAATGTGGTTCCACCATTCTCTCGTAGCATCTGCTTGCATCAAAACTGACCAGCATGGCCATCGGCCATGTGTCACATCTGATGTTGCCTTTGGTTTCAGACGTTTTTCAAAACGTTTGTTCAAACATGTTCAGTGGTATATTGACTTGAAACTCAGAAGATCAGTGAACTCCTGCACGTCAAGCTTTCCATCACAATTTCGATCCGCCATGCGCCAGAGGCCACCAATCTGTGCTCTGCCTCAGCTTCCAGCACAGTGCTGCTGTTTGGAAGATTGGTCAGGGTGGGTAGTATCACTAAGCAACGCCACTATGCAAACTTGAAGAATCAGACACTTACCAAGGATCAATATCTCCAACTCCTCCCTAGTCTGACTACCTCATAGTTGCTGAGAGCTTGTCTCATGCAAAATTAGTAGACTGTTGGATGTCTTAGAAATGGTCATGCCAAAGGTATTCTTTGAAGCAGGTCCATCTTCAGCGACAACCTCCCCTATTAGGCTGAGTGAGAGTCGGTTGTTGATCAACTTTTGCCAAGGCACTGATTTGTGACACATTCTTCTGCACAAATTCTGAAAATTCCATTGGTGTCACCATTCCAGTCTTCTTTTTGTCCAGCTGCTTAAATACCACGTTGGGCGGACCCTTCACATTGGTCTTTAGCTGGAAGATAGCAGCATCAAGAGTTTTCTGGATATCTTCAGCGCTGGCCTTCCTCTGGGGCTGTAGTCTTTTTGGCTCGTCCTTCTTTGCGCCTTTCGAACCTTTTCTGGGCTCTTTGACATCTTTGATGTTCATCTTCGAACCCTTCCTGCCTATCTTGTTGACCGAGTTCACTAAGGAAAAGAACATGCGTTTGCAAGCTTGCACGGGATTTTGTGAGGGGTTGGATGTTGGCGTTCCAGGTACTGTCGTCCCGGTGCCCTTTGTAGATTCGGAATCTGGCACATCAAAATCTTGACCAAAGCGCAAGGTTGCTAATTCTGCCTCCATTGCAACTTCTCTCTGGAAGTCTGCATCAGATCTGACCTTCAGCAAGGCCTCTGTCAATGACATTTGTGCCTTTTTCTTCTCTTGCAATGCCACTTGAACTGCCTGTTGCGCTTGCTCTGTGCCAGCTGTGTTCTGCCGACGGCTATTGCGCTTGCCCTTTCTTTTCTTTTTTTCTGTCTCGAGCTTCGCAGCATGGAGCTGCGCGAATTTTTCAGTTGCCCGTTCCACCTCTTTCTTCTGCTCCTCAACCATGCGCTTTGCCTTTTCCATGACCGAGTGGGTGAAAGGAGGTATCACATCTCGAGGATGCTGAATGAAAGCCGTCATGAGAGCCTTTCGACTTGCAGCCTGCCGCTCCTCGATATTGGGCTCCCCTGAGTCTGTACTGGGATTGTCCACGAAAAGAAAGCGGTAGGGATTTCTGCCAACAAGCTCATAAATGTGCTTGAAACGCCAATTCAGTTCAACCTGTCTTTCAATCCACTCATTTGCTTCTTTCCGACTAGCCAAGTACTTGCTAGCGAATGTCACAATGACATAGAGGTTCAGCAGGCAATTTGAGCCCCACAAGTACTCCGTCACATAGATCAATCTCGCTATGGCATCATCTGTTATCCGTGCATTACGCATCACAAAACACATTGCATCCACACCATTCACGGCTGACAGGGCCACATCACGAATACTGGCTACGACCTTGTCTTGATCAATCTCAGTGTCCCCAAGACCAATCGTATCGAGAACAACGAGTGAGTCATCCATAGCTTCATATCTCATAACAGAATCCAAATTTGTGACGCTAGCTGTGTCATCTCCTGAGGCAAAAGCTTCACAGCCTGCCATCAGATTTCCGAGAGCACTCTTGCCTGCTCCAGTCATCCCGAACATCAGGACTGTAAACATCCCTCCTGGTGGCAGGGCTAACTCATCTTCCTCTTCTTCAAGCAAGCTTTTCTCTTCTTCAGGTGACATGTCTGTCAATGGGCTTGCCAGAGACGGTCCATCTGAGAATTTTGGGCAGTCATCATCGCCAGGATCTCCTTGAAGCAAGGCTTCTGGGATATCCTGCCGGCAGCAGGCAATCCCCATGGCCTGCTGAGATCCTCCACCAAGGCCAGGAATGGCCGGGTGTCACAGAACGTAGGAACACCGGCGAGTTGGCGACATGGGCCTCGACCCTGACAGTCACAGTCTTTTTGGACGGCCTGGAACTGACATGTGATGGTTTCTTCAGTGCTATGTGAAGCAGTGGCTGTCATGAGGTGAACATCATTGTGTAAGTGGGTTTTTTGTGTTTTTTTTCACACCTGTTCTGATTGGCCCCAATTGATTTCGCCCCGTGCACGCTATCAAGCCGGCGCCGGACGGGAAGGCACAATAATTGCGGAAACACTTGCCAGATGGGAACCCACTTCAAAATCACAGCATAATCAAACAAGCATCGAGACATGATCATTCAGCATCCACAAGACTATGCTGAAAATCCTCAAATTTGGAGACCAATCTACCAGTAGCATTGTCAATCCACTCTGACAGGCCTGGCCGCGGTTGAGCATTTTGGGGCCAATACACAGCGCCTGGGTGACCAATCGTGGCAGGGGCATTACATCGGGATGTCTGCCTTCCAAGAGGAACCTTGCCACCACTTCCTGCGCAGAAGTCCATGACTAAATCGCCCGGCTTGGCATCAACCTCACCACCAAGATTCTGATGGAACATGAAGTGCAGGCGGGGGGAGGTACCAAAGCTAGCTGCAGCTAGCTGGCTGGGACATGGATTTGCATTGTGTTTATTCATCTGCTGCCAGCGTCGAGCGTTCTGTGGGAGAAAGGTGAAGTAAAGCATATCTCCGGAAGGAAAATAGATAGTCGAAGAGAAAAAAGGTGGAAAAGCCCCCCAAAACGAGATCAATGCTTTTTGGGTTCAATGCAGAGACAAAGAATGGCATGCAGGAATACAGTAGGAAAGGGCTGGAAAAGACGGAGAAGGAAAGAGAGAAACAGAGAGAGAGAGAGAGAGAGAGAAAAAGAGAGAGAGAGAGAGACAGAGAGCGACGAGAGTCAGATTGAAGAAAAGGACGACAAAAAGAGGCAACATAGATAGTCTATACAAGGGGATGTGACGTGATGATGCTAATCATGAGTCCTCGAGAAACATCACTCCAGCCCAGCTGGAGGAGGGGGGGACAAGGGGGGCAGGGGTATAGCCCAGAAACTTTCTAGGGATCCAACGTTCTAGCCCTCTATTTCTTGCTAGAGCAAGACCTACCTCAGCTAAGCACAAGCTAGCTTTCGTGACATGTGAGCCTCTTGCTCAATGATTTGCTGTAATTCTAATCCAGCACGGCTTGAGTGCCAATGTCCTCAGACTGAGGCTCTTTGAAATGATCAATAGAAAATAGATTCTGTACGGTCCAGGGCACATAAATGTAAAGAAACACGAGCATCCAACCTCGCCCTTTCCCATCCTTGGTAACCTAAACAAACCTAATTTAAAAGAAAAACATGACCGGGGAAAGAAGGCACTTCTACACATGGGGCTACGCAGCATCCATCTGTTGCACATGTTCATGGACATGGCTTACATATCTTTGCATAAATAAGCAAATAGATAGATGATTCATTGATTGATTGATTGATAGGTAGATAGATGGATTGATAGATGGATGGATGGCTGGATGGATTGATTTATTGGTACCAATACGTAACATGTGTGCGTGTGTATGCATGTGTGCAGTACTATGCAAACTCAATGTATCTGTAGGATGCCCCCCGGATGGAGTTGCGAGGAGCCTGGTCTGCAATGAGCTGCGAGGACTCGTCTTGAATTTCAAAGTACCTGCTAGCGTCAGGGCAATGCACAGGTCGAGCTGACGATGGCTGATGGCCGATGATGGCTGATGATGGCTGATGATCGCTGATGCACCTAAGCCAATTCTCACAAACCTGGACAAGCCCAATCCATTCACTGCTGCCATCCGCAAGAATCGTCTTTTTCGCATCAGCCAGACCGGACTGAGAGGACCACATCAGTGGGTACTCCTGGGCTAAAAAAGCGCAAGACTCAAAGAAACACCGTGCAGGCGACGCTTGTGAGGTCTGAATCCAAGCCACTATCTGTATGCTGGCTGCTTGTTGCAGACGTGCGAGGTCTGGCGTTGGATGATGCTGGATGGTCTATCTAAACATGTGGGAAAAAATGTGCTACATGAAAACATGTGCCTCCGATCGTTCTTCCTTCTTGGCCCATGGCAACTACCGCGGACAGCAAAGCATTGGTGCCGGCCACGAAGCCATTCGTGAAGTGCTTCGGACCAAATCCTCCCAACCGTCACTCAATTGCCTACACATTTTCAAATTTTGCATCGGGGATGATGAATGATCTGACAATGTCAGGGCTATTGACTGCTTCGAATGTTCCTATGACCCTCTTTTGAGCCCAGCTGCAGGGAAGGCACAGCATCAAATTTCAATGAGGTGTTTTCGTTTTCAAAGTCGAAACTATTTTAGAAGTTCAAATATTAAACTTGAAGCTAAATTGAAGTCAATTTGGATTCAAATGAGGAGTAATGCGAATTTGACGTAATAATCAATTTGGAATCTATATGGAATTAGCTTAAAATCATGCTGCAAAATTGACTTAGATTTGGGATAAAATGAATTGAAGTGTATGTAATTATAGATTAGTCAATATTCAATTGAATCAAGTCTCAAATTGATTTTGAATTTTAATCAAAAGTGATTTTTATTCAGTTGTTGAACATGGATAGATGTCATTTGGATTTGATTGAAGTGCACTTATAGTATAGATCATATATCTCTCAACAACCTATATAAATCTAATTTAGAATTGATTGAGATTTAATTGTAGAAATAATGTCGGTATTGAAATCAAAAGTCAAATAAAATCGATAAATAAATTCCACCCAAAAAAAAAAACTCCATTTAGAATATCCAGGTACAACCTGTCCAGGTCCAGGTCACCCAAGTTTGTACTCCGGAAGGTCGAGCATGTTCTGCCTCATTTTGGGGATAATTATTGTTGACTCAAAACTTGTCACCCAAGTTGGCCCAAGCTACTAAGGCTATAGGCCAGGCTGGTTCAACTGAGTCAAAAGCTTTGACGTAAGTAGCAAACCCATCTGGGAATTCAGCCTGCCATGCTGGCATGCTGATGCATGCAGTGGAGACCCAGGAAATGAAAGAAGGACAGAAGACTTGAGACAGTCTTGCGAACTTCTGTATGGAGGGTGATGAACACGTTCAGATCCATGCAGATTTCTTCATGGTCGCTACAAGGCACCCTACAACGCAGGGCCAGGACATGCCAGGACATCGCACCAAACAGGTCTGCATGGCGTCTTCTCCACTGGTACGGAACGACTGCTGAGGAACATGTGCACCTTCCACCCATTGCCATTGTCACCATCATTCTCGGTGGGTTGACAGAAGGCATGTATATCAAACCTTGTCACGCGAGATGCGGGCTGTGTTGACCCGCAGGAACGTCATGGCCTGACTCAGGTGAATCCTGCTGACTTTGCAGATTTGATCCACTCATGTTTCTGAATGAGATACGCTGCTGAGGTGGGAACAGGTTCGTTTAGAATCTCACACACATCCACGGCAACCTGCTCAAATGTGTGAACGAAACGCAGCAAAGCCCGTCTCCAGTCCGTCTCCAGCACAGGGTTCTTGCAATTTTGTTACAATCAGTTCCAATTGTCTTTCGGTTTGGTCTTTCCAGTTCCGGGGGTGTTTTTTTAGATGGCACCTTTGTGCCAAGGCTGCCTTCCATACGCTTGAAGAGGTCAAGCCTTGAGCAACTGAGCAACTGCACTGCCAAACAAACAAGTGGGGGATGTAAAAATAGCAGTATCAGTTCCCAGCCAAAATAGCCAAACAATCAAAAGAAAACACTCAAAGCATATGGCGGGAAGGAGCAGCGGACGTGATCAGGAAGTTTCTTGTTCTGCGTCCTGAGCCGTGTTCTAATCATGATACATGATGCAGTCGTGCAGACCTACAAGGCTTTCTTCGCAAAATCCAAGGCTATCGACTGTGAGCGCCATCTGTCTCCCATGAAAAAGGTGCCTCAAAACGAGCAAGCGTTCACAGGCTGGGCGGACTGTGCAGAAGAAAGGCAAGTCATTGCCACAGTTTTGCCAGGCGAGCTACGCATTCTGTTGACCTTGGCAGTCACACACTGCTGGACAATTGTCTGGATCATCCACACCCCACACAACTAGGATGCCACGTCGTGTGGAACTGGCACTGGCAGCAGTGGTGGCTTGCACTCTCTTGGCACTGGCCACCTTTTATCTGGAAACCGATAGGTCACACAGTCTCTTTCGACCGGGCGATGCGGCGCTCTCAAATGGCACAATAGAATTGCAGCTTATTCCAATGCGCTGGATACCGCACAGCGAAAATGTGTTTCCCCTGTGTGCCCGGAATGTACCCTCACATGCCCTCACATCTTGCCCATCTCATCTGCCTTCCTGAGGGGCAATGCCGTTGCAATGCCGTTGTATTGGTAGCATCGGATCACACAAAAACATCATGCCTCTTCCTGCTCGTCCATGGTAAATTGTCCAGATCGACGTTACCTTAGCTAAGTCGGTCTGGAATACGGAATATACTGTTTCCTTCCACGATTCAGCTTGCCAATGCTGAACCAATCTATGTTATGTAGCTAGGCCAACCAGTCCAATGCAATCATCCATCTGTCCATTCCATCCCTCCATCTCTCAAGTCTCCCAATCCGTCCATCCATACATCTATCCACTCATCTATATCTTTCCATCCACAATGCAGTGTCAGAATGATTCGAAACGTATGCAAGTACTTGCGTTTCGAATCTTGCACCTTTTACATGATTGTCTCTCTTTCAAGCAATCCATCAACATGTCCATCTCTAAAGCTCTCCACTTACCTGCACATATGGATTCAAACGTGTCAACAAGTCCCTCGATCCACGCATCTAGCATCTGGACATTGCAAGGATTGAAGAATCCCACATCAACATACATCAACATCATCAACAAAACCAAGTAGCCGCCACAAAGCACTACTCCCACTCTCTTGAGGTCGGGGTACCTGCGCAGCACAGTTTTTGAAGTGTTGGCCAAGCTTCGTTCACGGATCCTGCCTCTGGTACAGCTGCGCAGAGGTAGCCACTGCTACAGCCAGACCACATCCAGGTTCAACCACCTGCGCGTCCAGATAGTATGGTCAGTATGGTCAGTATGCAACATCGACATGTAGTAAGTCTTTCAGTAAGAATCATTCTCATACATTGACATTGTCTGACATGGTTTCAAAGGGTTTTGCAGTAAATGTGTTCAAATGGTTTGATTTTACTTGCTTGGCTGCTGACAGCTGACATGTGTGTCTGTAATGTGTTCACGGTAGCTAAAGCCGGAGAAGAAAGTCACAGGTTGCGTACTCCCGCGCTGCCCGCGGAATCCCATTTCGCTTGGCTCATTTCTTGGCACCTGCTTGGCTCGTTCCATCATGAATTTTGTAGCATCTTCAATCTCTTGCTCGGTCGCAGTGAAAACGTCATCCACCAAGTCCTGCGCACTGGAAAGAGTATGGCCTTTGGCTTCAGTCATGCACAATGGCGCAATGGCGGGATGAATGCCGCTGTCCCGCACCACTGGATACGTCGTGGGACCCAGGCTGCTCTTGACAGAGTCCGCGATCGTGTGAATGACAGTGTTGGGTGGATTCTTCACCTGAAGCAATTCAAAATCTAGCACGGAATTCAGTGGTACTTTCATCCAATAAACAAAGGCTGTCTTAACTCGCCAAGATTCTAGCTTTCCAGCTTGCTTTGACATAAAAGCCTCCCACGTCAAGAAGCAGTCTATGTCAGCGTATGCGATTGAACTACGAATCCACCTACCCTTGGAACGAACCTTTTGCATTTCAATTGGACATGAGAAGACAAACATGTTGAGCACATTGATATCTTTAATGCAAACAAATGCTTGGTGCGACCAGGGCACGCTTTTGGCTCGGTCCGGCTCAGCCCCTATGACTTTGATATGGCTTTTCACCGACTTTACCTGGGGAGTGTTGGCTCGTTATGTCAGGAATCAACTTCTTGTATCACTGGGATGTTTGGCACAAACACAGGTCAAAAAATGGCATTCCAAGAAAGCCAACATTACCGTTGTCATATCCAGGCACATATGTCGCCACTCCAGAAATAAGACCGCCTCCTCCAATTGAGACCTTGAGAGCAGCAAAAAAATGATTGAAGGGAAGGGAGCAAATACGGATCCGCCTCGCCAATTCCACGCCGGGGCCGAGACTACAATGGCATCCAGATCCGGCTCTTGCTCCAGGAGTTCCAATCCAACTGAGCCTTGGCCGTTCACCACTCGAATGTCCTGGCGGCTAACACGTCTCACAAGTTGTGTCACAATCTATGTGGTCTATATGTGCCATGGTCCAAAGATCGCATTTCTGGGAATTAGTCATCCGTCTGCAATCGGTATCCAAATCGCTAATTTGGATTCGTGACCATCGCCCAACATGGATGTACAATCCGTCTGTTGACCCTGGCACATATGATCAATGCTGGCTTACAAACTCCTATGTCCTATGTATAACCATGTCTATAAGGCCCCAACAGCAGCTGCAACATATTCATATAGATAAAGATATAAATATATATATATACACATGTATATAATCTATACCACTTGGATCCGCTTAGTTGAGAAGGGTTCACAAAGTGTGTTCCAATAATTAAGTCACATTCGGCTTCAAACCGCTTCGTATAGCCCCAAACTACGAAGCCATGGATTAACTTCACACTTGCAGTGCTTCATCTCCTGCGGTCCTGGTTTGGGTGGATCTCCTCCGCCTTCTCGTCCCCAAACCTCTCCCGAAGCTCCCTGACGATGTCTGCAGACATCGCCTCACGCGCTTCCTGTGTGGCTTTGCAGAAACGCACCTGACGAAGAGTCCAAGGGCGACGCTGCGACACAGCGACGCTGCGGCCACAGGTCGACATGACTGACATGACTCTTTCCAATTCTCTTGCGCGGCATTGGCAGCTTACTGTATATTATTCATATCATCTCTAATTGTGATTGAGGAATATATGAGTCTATCTGCTCCTTCCTACTATATATCTGCATACATGATCACCCATTGTGTGGATCAGCACGCATTGGCTCTACAGAAAGGAATCATATAGGCAGGAAGACCTCTGAAATTGTCGACAGCAGCGCAGCCTCAGCACCATAGGTGTCCCGAACAGCGCTGACTTTCACTCCTGGGGAGTCTTCTGGCATGACCACCACAGCCTAGTCAAAGGTTCATTCAGCAAAACTTTGAATGCGTTGGCAAATCTATCCTCTGTCAAAATGTACTTGATGGCATTGATGGCCTTCTTTCCCAAGAGTTTGCATCCCAGCGCAATTGCCTACAGGAACAGGAACAGGACTCTAGAGGACTAGTAACAGGACTAGTGTTCTACCTCCACAGATCTCCACATCGGATTGAACTCACCAAACTTTGGGCGCCTGAGCATGGTTGCCGCTGGATTGTGTGACGATGTAGTCCTGAATGGAATCGCCGGCAATCTGGCAAGTCTTTTCAAAAGAATCAATTCGGAGAAGCAAATAGTGCGGAGAAGGATCTGCTGCAGAGAGGCCTTGCTGCAAGGCGGTGTTAGTACTGAACCAGGACACCAGGAGAGGCCGCTCCCAGACCAGGTCGCATGATACGATGCGAACAGCCTACTGACTAAATGCCGGGACTGAAAGCCAAGCTGCAAATAGCATTGATGGCACCACGAATTTTGAAGGCGCCGATTTTTTGCTCATGCTCTGCCTCCAAAGAAAGACAGGTCCACAGTGTACAGTGAGTGTTCCCTGTGCGGTTTTAGCATCTCTTTCACGATGGATGTGTTTAGTGTACGCTGCTGTTGCTCTGGGAACAAGATGGTTGGGAGGAGGGGTGGCTAACAGCCACACCCAAGTAGACTGCTGCACCTTGAGAAAAAGCTTGCGAGCGCTTCCATGTGAGGCTCGCTGATCCAGCTGGTCACATGTGAACACTCTCCTCAGGGACCAGGCTACAAAAATGTGGACAGAGTTTCACTCACTTGTTCCACATTCCTTTCACAACAGCAACACGGAGTCCACACCGAAATCAAAATTAGATCTTTCAACCTCTTGCGTGGCCTTCGACTTGCATGCATGGAGGGGGAACAAAACTACGGGTACCCACATGGTCGGTCGGGATCAGATACAGTACCCCCCAAAAAAGAAAAGGTTGGAGTCGGAGTGCAACTCATTCTTCAAACCACTTTCAAGAATTAGTTTACCCAAGAAGGACAAAGAACAAGCACGGCATTTCGTGATTGAAGCCAAGCAACGTCCGGTGCACGTGGGGCTTCCTTATCAACTGCTGTGCTGGAAATCAGTTCAACCCACTGAGAAAGCTCGGGAGGAGCTGACTCGGCCCATCAAGAAGTAGTGTTTGAGCGGTTTCATAGATCCATTTGAACCGTCTCAGACTCCAGAATGGCAAAGACATTCAGGCAGGTGGCAAGCGCTCATAAGCTTCTAACACAGCATCTGACGTAACAAGGGCTGCATCAAAGGGAGGCGGCGTCATCCAAAGGTCACACAAAGTCTTGCGGAGGGCAAATGGTTGGCGATAGTACAGTGGCGAATCTTTGATGCGGGTTTTGATCGTGTTGATGGCAAATTGATTCGCAGCAGTGTCTGTGCAATATTCTGTGTGTATAGACTGGTGTATCTTGCAAGGCCTCTGGGACTCTACTTTTTGACTTGTCATGGTCTTTAGTTTTTAGTGCGTGTTTGTGTCTGTGTGTGTGTGTCTATTCATTCTTGATCTCATGCTGACAATTCGAGAAGACTCTGCCCATGGAAGGAATAAGTGTCCGCCGTATGCGCCACTTTGGGCTGTGCTTGAGAAGCTCCAGAAGTTGATCAGCAGTCTGATCACTCTCAAGCCGCCTAACACAAGAGCTGAAGCTACAGGGCAAATCATGCCATCTCTGAGAGTCTCTGTTCACAATCCGAGACTTCCACCCAATTGTGTGGCTTGGGCGTCAAATGATCGATCAGGCCGCGCCACCTTGATCGAATCCAATGGTGAGTGGCAGCCTGTATCAAAACAAAGAAACACGTGAAAGGTTGCGCCTGTACAACTCATAGGTCTTGTCTGCTATCCACCTGCCAAGCAAACCAGCAACAAACGTGTGCAATTTGACTCAAACAGCACCCCCACGATGAGTCTCTAAAGAAGGGCTCAGCCCACGCACGATCCTTTCCGTCCAAGAACTTGTGCCCCTGGACGAGCCAAGCTGGGCAGTGCTAGCATGGGAGTGGGAATAGCTTTCAGCCTTCAGCCAACATCAGCAACATCATCCAGGCAAAACGAGCCCCAAAAGCAGCCCACAGCCTGAAAATACCGTCTCAAAAATAAGTCAATTGGAAGGCATGGTGCCTCCGTCCTTAGCATCTCATATGTTTCCCTTCCAGTGAATGCTTGGATTGAGTGTAACACCTGCATTGTATTGCAGCCTCTCCAGGTCCAAGGGCTGAGAGTCACACTTCCGGGTCTTCTCGAAAAGGTTGAGCGCATTCCTCAAGATAGGCAAGTAACATCAGCATGATATTCCACAATATCCACATTAAGACTTTTGACAACAAAATTCTCAGCTCCTGCTTATGCCTGCACTTGTTCGCATATTTTGAATGGCCAAGTTTCTCCAGGTGTCGAACTCTTGTTGCATTCATGCAGCTGTGGCCAAGGTGACTGCTATAGTTCAGACCGGCCCGGTCAAATATTCTCATGTCAGGCCACGACTATCACACTTTATTGATTTGTCAAAGATCAACAGCCAAACACTCTTCAATCTTCAAACAGGACCGCACTGGCAGCTGGATAAGCTTTCATTGCCAGATAATGGCGTCTACTGTTTACCTGTGGGACTCGCAATGCCTGATAAATCTTAGTATTGCAGAACATCTCAGAACTGATCTTTCAATGAGGACTTGTCTTGTATTGTGTTTTCTTCTCCGTTCAGCCTAGTGGCCTAGTTGAACCGTATGCTTCAACGCTTGGACCTCCATGATTCCAAACTGATCCGCACTGACTCCAGTGTTGTCTTGTCATGTCTAGGACTTTTCCATCCGCAGCGCATCTGCGTACTTGGTGCTCCTCTTTCGAGGTGGCAGTGGGAAGACTTGCCCACGAAGACACAAAGGCTGCCGCCTTCGCAACCAGCAGGAGAGTTTGTGCTGCAACCTTTTTTCTCCAAAAATCCAAACAATGTCACTTCAAAAAGGCAAAAACAAGCAAAACCAAGTCAAGCAAAAGCACAAGCAAAAGGATACAGTGAATGCTTGCAATATCATGCAATGCCTTGAAACAACGTCAGTCGAAGAAATTACACCTTCTGTCACCAGCCTTCTGGCTTCAGCAACTGCTTCCACACCCTACCAGGCATGTTAGATATTTTCATGCACGATGCAGCGCATACAATGCACAGCTGACGAGATTTTCATAGGGCCTCCTCTGCAAGCTCTTCCATCCCCCAAGCGGGTAGGCCTTGGCAGCTCCATGGCTCTCCTCATATCATTTTCCAAATGTTTCTCAGTCCATCTGCTCGTAAATCTCGGAATGTCTAATACCTGCAACATCCTGCAGAATCTCTCACCATGATGTACCCTCTGAAGGCACGACCCTCCTTCTCTCGCCGCAGCTTTTCAGCAATGTCCAAGCCTCATTGCTCAATCACAACAGCTGCGTCACTGCAAAATTCTGGTTGGTTCAGACTGAGCACCACAGCTGGATGCACTTGCAACCAGCACTGCTTCGTTCCATGCATTGCAACCAATGGCTATACAAAATCAGATGGTGCTCTAAAGCAAAGCATTGCACACAGAGTCTCCAAGAGATTCCAAAAGCATGCAGATACAGTTTTGCCACAAGCTTCAGCTTCTCCGACGCTGACAGCGCTTCTGGCCATCTGAGTGCTGCAGATTGAGGCAAGATCGGCTCGCATTATCTCTGCGCATCTTCCGCATCGAACCTTAGTGTGCATGCGAGTCGTGTTTAAGTTTCGCTTTCCTCCTGTCAAGACCTTAGCCTTTCTAAACATCAAGTCATTGCGCTGTAGCAGCCCGAATGGGCTACTCGAGATCCCTCTATTGTCCTTCCTCTCGGCCCTTGGGCATGTCTTTGTCGGGTCTAAAATGTACAGTAATGTCCACCAAGGACTTTGGCCACAGAAAGGTCGTTTCCTTTGCTACAGTCAGGGTCCTGTGTGATCCTTTAATTATGCCATTTTTTCGACCCCTATGCCGACTCACAACCGAGGTACTGCTCTTGCAACCTTCTGGCCAGAGCCTCATCATCTGCAAGCTGGGCCTGAACAAAGCTCCGAAACCAAATTTCACGACGCTCTTCTCGACCTCGAATTCCTACAGCGTCAAAAATCTTCCGAACATCTTCTTACCTTCTGACAACCTGCCCGCGAAGACTTGCCTCTGAAGTTGCAGGAGCTGGCTGGGCAGCCGGAACCCTTGCTGCAGATGGTGCCTGGCCCAAGCAAGTCTCCCAACAGTGTCCTGGAATACATACATCAAAAGAATTCAAAAGACGGGTCACTTTTCGGTTAGTAAGATCACCCATCTGTGCCCGCCTGCCCTGCACGTCGCATAGCTGCCTCAGCAGCGGCTGCACGGGCCGCACTGCGGTCCACTGGCTCAGCTACCAGTGGCTGTCCAGCTCCCTCAAAAGGCTTGAAGGCCTCACATCCAACTGAATACGAATTGAGCCAGCGTTGCTCGTTTGCTCTGAATGGCACAGAATCCCGCCTCTTTTTTGGAAGGCGCAGGCTTTTCCTCTTCGTCCCCTCCAGTCATGGAGGAGACAGATTTCCTGACAAGGCTGCAAGGCCACGGACAGGCACTAAGAAATGTGGCTGGATCAACAGCTGGGCCGCTGGGCCTCATCCAATTGAAACCGCCACTGAGGCTGTCTCCCACGGAGGAGGCCGCCTACAGCGGCTGTAGAAAATCCGCAGTCCATGACATCAGCATCGCATCAGCAGTTTGAGAGGCTCAACCGTGCTACCACATCAAGCTCAACTTCATTTCAACTTCTAGCCTACAAATGTCTGTAATGCATTGCAATGCTAACAGTTTCGCCCTCAGGCCGTTGCCCAGCCTCTCCAAGGGTTTTCCCTGCAGATGAGGCTGTCTCACTGATCCGATCCCCCAGACTTGGCGCACTCGGAGCACTTGGGGCAACAGGCACCTGCACCCACCAGCTTCAAATGGATCACTCGGCCACGATTTTTTCAAATGGTGCCATCAGTTGTGGGTCCAGCTGATGCAGTCAAGTCTGACTGATGCTGCAGCTTTCAGCCGAGCACCTGTGCTGCAACAGGATCAGATGCCTCTCCTGCCCCAAGTCTGCCACCACCCCAGTTCTGGTAGCCAGCTGGGCGAGTAGCGGCAGCTTCCTGCATTGGTTCGCAAATTAACGCAAATCAAAAATGAAAGGTACCAACGGTAGGAAGAACTGCACATAATGGCACCTTGCAAGGGTTGCAGATCTGGCTGCCTGTCGAATCCACTGCCTCAGTTGAATTCGATGATTGAAGCCTACACGCAATGATGACTGGTCTAATGAGTGTTGCCTGCAAATGTCAATCTCTGAGCCAGTCACATCGCATATGCCTTGGTTCAATGACTGTATTGCTACAAGGAAACCCAAGTGGTGATGCTAATCTCGGCTACCAGTGGTCAGCACCATGATTCAGCACTTGGTCAGTCTCAGAATCCACCCATCACCCGCGCCTTCACTGGCTGCTGCACCAGCCCGTGAACCAGCAATGGCACCACCAACGGCACCAGCCAAAGCTCCTACAGGGCCGAGCACCGCTCCAGCCAGCATGGAACCGCCTGGCCAGCACGCTCTAGATCTCAAAGCAAAAAACATTGAAAAACTGCAGAGTTTCCGAACAATTTGCCTTATCTGCACACTATGCACACTATATAACGCTTGCACCAATCTGCTCTGCGAACTCAGCACGCACCCAGCCTACGGATCCGCCTAGAGAGCCAGCAATGCTGCCTCCAGTCTGGTAAGCTTGTCGATTTTGGACGGCACTGTCCATCCTGAATAGCTGGTCACTCTTGGAAAGAAACAAGCCTCAAGACACCCTGCGACGCCCTGCGTATGTCACAATGAGCCACGAAACCTAAGATGATCCAAAGTTGATCTAAGCAACTCTTTTGACAGTCTTGGACCAAACTCTACAAATGAAAGTCAAGCATCGGCCGACGACAACGTTCACAAACCAAGACTTTCCGCTCCCTCACGTACCTGACATATTGGACAAACTTACGACAGATGTGCTTTCTACCCAAATTGACAGCAACGCCCTGGATGCTTGTCTGTGCGGGAGCTCTCATGATCAAAGTTAGTCTTGCCAATCCTTCTGCTCGACTAAACTGCTGAAAAAGTCCGCCAAGAAGGCAATCTGCACGAACTTTTTGCACAGCTCCCCACATAATTTTGCCCAAGGTACTGTTCATTTACCGACTCGAAAGGCATGGCACGCAAGAGCTGCAATTTACGCACTGGGTCTA
The DNA here is from genome assembly GCA_003297045.1 of Symbiodinium sp. clade C Y103. Lineage (NCBI taxonomy): Eukaryota > Dinophyceae > Suessiales > Symbiodiniaceae > Cladocopium > Cladocopium sp. clade C. The sequence continues at coordinate 48,530 of BGPT01002619.1, forward strand.
ATCGCAAAAGGTCTAAGCAAAAAGTGGCTGCGACATCTGCAAATCCTTTGGTAGCTGATCTCGAGCGCCCTCGAATCACCATCAAGAGTTGGACCAGAAACAGCACTCAGAGTCTGACATGCTCTTTCTGAGATTGCATCACAGGAAAGCCTGTCAAAGATCCACAGGATCTGTTCAGATTCGCAGTTTTATTCGTGGCAGCACTGCTGGAAGGTCCATGTAGCAGGCCTGGAAGTTCCTTCAAACGTACAGGCAGGAACATCCAATTCGGGTTCATGTCCTCAACCACCAAAGAATGGCCTGCGTCAGCAAAACAGCTCTAGGTCTAGGTCTCCAACGAAAGGGTCGCGTCACCAGGCCACCACGGCCATTGGTCCAGGACCCCTGGGCTTCAATGCGCTTCAATGCTTCACGTTTCTTCACGGTTTCGTGGCCAAGGCCGTCATGGTCCCACCATGATCGGTGATTTGTTTCTGGTTGTGTTTACTTGCCATTAAAGTTGTGGCTTAGTCCTTGATGGCAGCTGATCTTTTTCATCTCAGTCAAGGTACCTGCCGCACCCCATACTTCATCAGCAGCTGCATGCAACCACGGGAGCATGGCTCAGCCCAGCTGAATCCAGGCCCCACGTCTGCAAGCTCCACCACGAGAATCTCAGCCTCAATCTCTCAGTGAAATGGTCAGTAGCTTAAATATGTTCACAACATGCTCCACATCAGTACATGAGGCACACCGTGCACTCCAGGTGTGTGTGTGTGTGTGTGTGCGTTCATTGCCTACTTACTCCGCTGGCCTCAGAAAGTGCCTCCAAAACCGGCACTTGGAGCAAGCAGTGAACCTTCAAAATAGCGATTTATGAAAGCTGATAGTGTTTGGATAGACAAAGAGTGGATGATCTATGCACAGAAAGTATGTTGGCATCAACACATGATTTCAGATAACACCTCAAATAGCCCTGCCTCTGCATGACGTTGTGCTGGACGTGGCCTACTGCGCTTCAATGAGAGCCCCGCTGCTCTCGCCTGACAGGAAGGGACTCGTATGAAGGGCCCAACCAACAAATGAGGTGAGAAAGTGTAGAAAATATCTTAGAGTCTCAGAGCGTTCTTTGGGACCTGGCCTTTCCAAAAGAGCAAAAGGGACAACAAGGTAATAAGGAAGCAACAAAAACTGTCCACGCGTTTCCAATGGTTTTTGGAAGGCCATGGCCTCCTCCGACCTTTCGAAGGTACGTGGTTTGCCACCCAACCTTCGCCAGTATCACCAGCGCCAAGAATGATGGCACTGATATTGACGTGCTACAGCCTGCTACCTTGAATGACTCAAGGCTGAGGGTAGCACTGCGGATCAGGCCCTCTTGGACCCAAAGGAAGTGTGCAGTGGTTGAAGCCCTCTGCAATAACTGCGCAGGCAGCCACCAAATGTTCCAGAAGAAGATCATAGAGGCCAGCATCTTTTTCTACGCGTCAAGTCTACAACTCCTTTTGGATTCCGCGAGGTGCCTTTTTGCCTCAAAAGTATTTGCCAGTGAAACTTTGTTTAATTAATGAACCCTGAAAAGCCTGTGCCATCTCAAATCATATAGTGAGCAGCTCAAAGGTTCGTGTATAGTGTAAATTATATAATATATCTATATATATATATATACAGAACAATTTATTTCTTTATATATTTGATATTTGCTTATTTATCATTATTTATCTATTTATTTTTAGCTAACTTGGACACTATTGATTGCCAATGATCCAAGCACCACAGCAGCTGCAGTACCACCAAGACCCATGCTCTCGTACCTTCATCATCGATCAAAAGCAGGGCTCCATGTCTTCTGAAAAAGACTCCACCAGCCTGGCGCAGTAACATTTTCCACCAGCAAGACATGCCGTGACATGCCCACATGATCCCACGTGCGATATGTTCATGATCCACAAATCATCGTGGCCTCCCCTTGGCAAGCCAACTCAGCAGCCCGTTGAACTCGCTGAGACCAGCCTTCGAGCTCGAGTTCATTGAATTGGTAACTGTATGTGCGACATGCACTGACAATAAGGGTCTGACGGCTGAGTCTGGAGTTTAGAGCTTTTTCTGAGATCAGGCCGAGAGCCTGAGGCTGAGAGGCGGCGACACTGCAAGTAGTGACTCTCTCTCTCTCTCTCTCCATCGCCTACCTTCCCTGGTTCTTGTCAGCCTTCAAGTCTGCGAGAAACAGGGGCTGGAGGGCCAGGTTCAAGTCAATCTGGCAAGATCACAAGTCCAGCAACACGCAGCACTCCGCTGTCCAACACTCCCAGCCGCCTGTGAGTCTTGCAGCATCTCCAGCGATCTCCGGATGCCACCATGGTCACCGAGCTCCAGGCAGACCTCGTCTTCCAAAGTCCCACAAGCCCAAACATCTGAGCCCACTGAGCCCAGAAGCCTTGGTCCCACACTGACATGTACAGAATTGAAGCTTCGACGTCCTTTACAAAGCACCCGGATACCACCAGAAGAATCAGAGACCAACCAATGGAAACACAGCTCTGAAGTTTTTTGGACATAAAAGGGCTGGCACTGAGATTCGCTCAAGCAAAGAAAAATGTTCCCAATGTGCCAATATATACTTACCTTGAAATCTCAAACGGCTCCTCCACTCCAAGGGTCTCCCAGCTCTCTGCGGCCAGCTTCAACCTCATGATCCCAAGCCACCGTGGGAACAATTTCTTCACATGAATTGCAGCAGACACTCTGACCTGCCAATTTCAGTGGTTGGCCCGGCGCTTCGCATCCCAAGGCCGGGTCCGATCTGATCTAGCTGCACCACCTTCTTCCTGCCAGTTTGAGGTCAGCAAGGCCCCGGGCTACACAGCAGACTTGGCTTATCGCAGTTTAGACTCGCCTCCAACCACCTCGGGATCAGCTCTGTTGCCAGAACTGACCTGGAGAGAAATAACATCGACAGAAGTATAAGTAGACGAAACTTGGATCAAAGGTTAACGAAGTTTATGACATCAGCTTGGCTGATCTGGGCTGCTCACAAGGGAGATTCACTGCAGATCTCTTTGTTGAGACATGTCCTGCTCTATGCGGAGCTCATTCCCAAAGACAACACTGTGCTGGCTTAGTGTGAGACCGGGCTCCTTCGAAAGCATGTCAACTCCTAGGCCAACCCTCACGCTGACACCCTGACTCATCTCGACTGCTCAGTATTCTGAAAGCTGTTGAACACTGCCAACCGAATGTCCTCCGAAGCTTCATCATCATTTGGACACTCCCAGCGCAATGCCCGGCGCACCAAAGGCTCCGCGAAACTGTGGATCTCGTCCTTGCAGCGAGCAGCCGAACTGTTAAGTAACTAAGATGGAAGAAGAATCTCCAGCAAGGCATGGCCAGGCGCCTCTGACAGCCTTAAGCCGCGATGATGTTGCAAGCGTCCCAGCACACCAAGAGCCTCCCGTAGAAACACTGTAGGATCGAAGTTAGCCCCAACATGTCAAGGGTAACAACGGTAACAAGCCCACGTCCCACGTCCAACGATGTCCCACGATGTCCCACGCCTCATCGGCAAACATGGCATCCTCTCGAACAAGAGCAGCACGAAGAAGGCCACAGACCCTGCACATTTCCAACTAAAGTTCCCGCCAGAAGTCAAAGTTCAAATATTTCAAATCCTGGATGCAAAATGATGCCAGCAACTTTCGCAGATTTTGACAGTACAATGTCGTAGATGCGGAAACATAGATGATACTACTTAGTACTTTTTTGCTGCCAGCCGCTTGCTGCAATTTGCAGCCTTTGGATGTCCGATGCTCCAGCTATGCACAGGGAATGCCGGGCCAACTGACAGGAAAACGATTGGCTGCACTTCGCTAGCGCCATGCCCAACTGTGCCCAGTCAAGCACAGTTACATATATAACATCTCGGAACATCTCAGACCACGCTTAAAGCTCTCCAGATCCAGACTTCAAAGTCTTCCCAATTTCGTCGATAAAGAGGCTGACCTTGCATGGATGAGTTGTATGGCTTTCAAGGCCATCCGGGCCGGAACTGCAAAGGCCCAAGGATAAAATTTGCTGAGACATGCTGAGACATCCTGAGACTCGTACCGTTTCCTTGGCTATGTGCATTGACAGGAAGGTGCCAGGACAACCTCGAGGTGCAGCAGGGCAACCTGCCACTGTGGGGCAAGTCTTGAAGTCGCCCCACTCCTTGGTCGCGGTGTGATGGCGAAGCATTTGCAAGAGCGTTTCGCAATGTTTCGTGTATTTCGATCGTTTCCTTCCGTCCAAGTCCCGTTTAAACTCATCGTCGAGATGCATTGTTCCAGGAAAGAAGGCGCTCAGCCTCGCACAACTTCAGGGCTGAAATGAATTGCGCAAACAAAAATCTATCGAATCTATCAGCAACTCCGTTCTGGGTAAGACACATTCTCACGGCCAGGTCTGAAATCATCTGGATCCTTGAAGATCTGGGGATCGTGATTTGCACCACTGCTCAACAGCATTGCAAGCTCACCTGCGACAGTGTCCAAACGTGTCGAAACATTGTCTTTTTATCCAGATATGGACCATGTGGACAGCTAGTATGTGAGTTTAAACAGTTTCAATCTTGCCGTCGAGGGCTAAGCCTTCTCTGGCGCTCCAAGTCTTTCCAATCGAAGGGAATTTGATCTGCATTGGCTTTCGATATTGCACCGGGTTCATGCCACCCACAGGCGGTCTGATTCGAGCAGCTTCCAACATAAAAGCCAGCGGATCGGTTTTGAAGAGCTTCACAAGTTTGGGATCCTGCAGGAGTTGAGTTACTGACAATTATTGCCATACTGCAACGGGCATATCGGGCATGGTGGAGTAAAAGAAAAACCGGTCCTTCCGAATCATCCTCAGCGTCTCATACGCCAAATTACTCGTTCCACCATAGCCAGCAAACAAAGCGATCCAAACCATTTCATCGAGCCGCTCCTTGCCAGGCCTTCAGCAAGTCAGCACCAAACTGGGACAGCTCGCCGCCAATTGCTGCGTGCTAGTGCTGCCAAGCTACATGCCCCGCTCCTTGGCCAAGGCCAGGAAACTCTGCGCAACTTCTCCAGGCTCCACCTTCCGCATCACGGAAGCCCGAATTTCTGAGAGACGCCGTCCTGCAACCGAAGAAAGAGATGAACAGCGAGAATGTAGCAGCGTGAGAACTAAAACCATGGCTACCTGCAGCTAGCATCACTGCAATCATCTGAGGTGATGTTTCTTAACCATGTTTTGCACTTGAGAAAAAATTACAGTAAGCGTTGCAGTAGTAACTACCTTGGTCTCCTTTGAATATGAGTTGGTGACAGCTACTTCCTTGGAAGCCGAGGACAGGTGCGCCCAGAACTGCAGGCGTGAATGTAGCATCCTTAGATCTGTTTGATTCTGTTGTTCAAGCATCCCTACCACTTTATTTCATGCTGCCTTGCCTGGTACACGATCATGAGCAAAACAGCTGTCTTGCAACAATTGGAACAAGCAGCATATTCAAATATGGCCGGCAATTCATCAGCAACATCCACTCCAAAGAGGCTTCTGAACCTCGGTGTTCCCTCTCCAGGCACATGTGCCCGAACTACCTGAGCCCTCATTCAAGAACATCCGAAAATTTGTGGGAGCATGTTTGGCACACTTTATACATCCCACTCCAAGTGCGAACAAAGGACAGGTTGTAGCCAACCACGTCAAACACGGCTCTTTTGCCAGTGTCACTGGGTGCAACACCTGGTGGAGCCTTAAACTCCAGCAATTGCGCACCATAAGCCAAGGCTGGCAACCTGGGTTCATCAAGTTGTCAGCCCTTGTCAAATACTGATTCACAATGACTGAACAGAATCCAACAAATAAAAAACAATATGCTATCTCTCTAACTTTTTTTATCGTGACAAAACGTAAAATTGCACAATCGAGCTATTCAAGTGCGGGGCCCATCTGCCAACAGCTGCCTTCGAGCGCTGTGTTCTGCAGTGCCAGTGTCAAAGTTCAGCAAAATATCAGAAGAAAGGTCTGGCATCACTCCTGACGAAGAGCACGCGGATCTGCAGCAAAAACGTGATGTGATTTAGGTTCGAAGGACTTGTGTCTGAACGATCTGCAAGAATGCAGGGAACGGGATTCCTCCAATTAGGGACTCTTGATTTGAAAAATGCAAAAAAAACTGTACATCGTATGGCAGTTTCAGACTTGTACACTTTTTTTGTTGCCTCCCTGGCTAAAACGCACACTCAGTTGCAGTGTGCACTACAACACAATGGTGAAGCATCTGGCCACAAGATCTAAAGATATGCAACGGACGTCAGGATCTTCTGCATCTCTGACTTTCTGGCAGGTAAAAACCGTTGGCCTCATGCAATATCCCACCTTGATGCCTGATGATTCGGTAGCCAATTTTATGCTACCATCCAGTACCCGGTACGTACCCCGTTTGTTCCTGAAGGTAAGGAGGTCTTGTTGGACGCAACCATCATATCTCGAGGCCGCCCTGCAGCTGGATCATAGGTCCACTTCCGGTACTCAGAATGCGAGAAGCAAATGGTGCTAACACCTGGGTGCCATGTCCCCGCCATGGATGCAGTTTCAAAGTTGAAGCACTCGGATTGATACATACTGATCCAAAACAAGAAGAATGCCATCAAGTGAAAGAGGTACCTAAAGAAACGATTTCAAAGAGGCAAAATCCAAGGAACGGTGACCATGATATGCCATGCTCGGTGCAAAAACGGCGCCGACCCCAACTCCAGTTTCCCATTTGAATGTCTGGATCAGTTCTTGAGCAAACTGATCCTTCACACAGCCCAAGTAATCGCCCAGGCAATACGCGAAGTGGCGGCCTGCAGGCTGAAAACCATGCTGGAACTTTACCCGCACCAATTTCATCATTTGCATTATCTCTTGTACTGAGTATGCCAATCGGTCCTGTGGAAAGAAGCCCGGCTAAGAGCAAAGGCGTGCCATCCAAGTAAGTCACCTGGGCCCTGTAGAATTCCAAAGATACATCCGGCACCAAGAGGGCACCAAACGACCTTAACACGCTTTGGGTCGTGAGCACTTGAGGAGGTTGGTTGTCGTTTGTATTTCTGCATCTCCCTGCGCCAGGTCACCAGTGCCTCTTCTCGATTTGCACCAATTTGAACTTGTGCATGGAAGGGTTATATATATATATATATATCTCTCTCTCTCAAAATTTGCAACAAGGCACCCCAGAACAATAAACAAAGTCGTGAGTGTGCAGCAGCAAGCACCAAAAGCGCACATGGTCACGCACATGCGCGTTGCAAGGGTCTGCCCGTGCAAACCCCAGGCATCCCTCTATGTCGCTGTTTGGCTCAGGCTGCAAAGCCACAATACCACAGGACTTCGGAGCTGCTGTTTTTTCTTTCCCAAGAGTAGACACAAGTCACAAGTCGCCAGAGCCTTGCCAAAAGGTCAGGTTTGGAGAACGGCATGATGTCCTTCACAATGGAGAAATCCAAAGAGATAAGACGTTTTCTGCAATATTTGCAATAATAAAATGCAATCCTGTCCTCAGAAACGATTTCTGCATGCACCTGCAAGAGGTTGAAAACGAACATCACGTCAGAATAACTGTGATTGCAAATGCATTTGTTTCCCACTCACATTGCAAGTATTTGAAAACAAAAAAACAACCAGCCTTTTGCAGCTCACGGTTGCTAACCTACCACTCACCCCCCCATGATTGAAAAACATTGAAGAACATGAGTTGCAAATGAAACCGTTTGGCATTTTTTTAATTAAAACAATTTGCGCCTTGGGGTGCCCACTGTGTCTCCTTGCTGCATTGGAACAAGGCCAGCCTTCCACCTCCTGACCTGACGCCAAGTTGCCCTTGCCAAATTTTGCGGTAGAACCCTTTCACTCATGATCTGCCACAAGAATTCAATCCATTGAAACCAAAACAAAATGACAATCGCACAATGATAATTAAGGATGACACCAACCCTTCCACGGTTGAGTTCGCGCCACACCAAGTCTGATGCACGTGCCTTTGAACATGCATTTGGTTCACAAAAACGTGTGTGCATACTCAATTTCACGCACAAACTCCATCATCGCCAAAAGTGAACGCAACGCCCACCTGACAGGAACAGAACCTGCCGGTTCTACGATGGCAAAACCTTAATTCAGCTGCATGCGCTGTTTTGCCCAGAAGGAACCCGTTCCAGTTCAGTCGGCCATGTTGGCACACATTTGGTTTGCAAATGCAGGTTCGACAACGTGGAAACCTGGAAACTATTCGCGATCAAGGCTCACAAAAAAGAAAGCCACCGGAGCAACTCGGTTGCAGGGTGACCTGCTGGAGGCGCCAAGACGTCAACCAAGACATGCTGAGGAGAGAAATGTCCTCACTATGGGGATCTAAAAAGGGCAAATTAGAGAACAGAAGAATACCGTAAAGAAGAAAAGAGTAGAGAAGAGAAGAATAGAGAAAAGAATGCAAGGTCAAGGGAAGAGCAGAGAAGAGTAGAGCACAAAAGGGAAGAGTAGAGCTGAGACACATAGAAAACAGAAAGGCAAAGCAGAGTAGAGCACAGCAGAGCAGGGCGAGGTGGAGCAGAGCAGAGCAGAGCATAGCAAAGAAGGGCAGAGCAGAGAAGAATAGAGCAGGGAAGAGAGGCGCACAGAAGAGCAGATCGGAGTAGGGGCAGAGGAGAGCAGAGAAGAGAAGTAAGAGAAGAACAGAGCAGAGCAGAGCAGAGGAGAGAAGAGAAGAGAAGAGTAGGGCGGAGTGGGGGAGACTACAGCAATTTTGATAGCTGTGAAATGGCATTTTGGAAGGTAAACCAAAGTGCCTTTTGGGTTGCTCTTTTGAGCCTTTGGTAGAAGAAAGTTTTTCTAAAACAAACATTTAATATCAAATCACCTTTTCCCCCTAAATGTCCATCCAATGTGTCACAGCACAGGTCATGGCTGGGGAAGGCGGGGACAGGTTTTTAAGTTGACACGTTTTTTGATTTGTTCCTTCATTTTCATTTTTGAATTTGACCGCAATGTATCTTATTGCAGTTTTTGGATGATGAACACTTAGATTTTAAAATTTGATCATAGCATACTTAATTCATTTACCATTAGATTTAAGGACCTTGGCTGCCATATCTTCCATGTGGTAAATTACTTTTGCGCCAATTTTCTCCCTGTATCTACCTTCTCCATAGGACCCAAGCACGTGCCACATGCATGCACATGTAAATTGAAAATGAATTGATGTTTAGTGTTTATAACGCTGCTGCTTTTTGCCGATAAACTGACGCAAACAAATTTCAATGTGTGCCTGCGTTGGTCGCAACGGAAGCACATGTCGTTTTCAACTTGAGTGCACTTTCCTCAACAAAATTGAAGCGGGGAACTTTTTTTGACCACATTATCATAAAGAAGCATTTCTTAATCCAGATGCACAAACAAGCTTTGACTGGTCTATGCTGTGCCAATGGGTCAATTTGTTGAAATTTCATTGCCGCAGTAGCCCTTGCAAAACGTCCTTCCACTTTGTCACCTAAGAAGCATGTTTCTTTATTCTGTGCGAATGCTTTGTTTCTGCTGTGCGAATTCGATTCGTTCCTCCGCCAGCTTTGTGCCGCAGAGCGAATGAAGATAACCCCCTTGGTTAAATTTGTGTCGGGCACCGGATAGATACTACAAAATACAAATGGTCATTTTCTTGGGATCATATTCTGTTTCCAGCTGGATCGAACATCATTCCTGGCTGGCTTCGGAAATAGCAGCAATCGACTTTAACCAGCTGCACCAAGACGTGATGATCATTGACTCACCACGGGTTAGCATTAAGAAGTTTGGATTTGGGGAATTGCAACACCGCCCCCCCGAGGAAGAATGTTCGTGGGACCGGGATGTTTTGGTCGTTGTGTCTGTTGACTGGCATTTCTTTCTGTATATCTTGTCGCCGCTAGTTGCGGCACTGTAAAATCATAAGCCCTAACCTTTTGGAACAACCGTCCTTCTATAGAATCAAACCCCGCAAGCACACCAGGAGTACATGAACCTTGTGCGCCTAAGAAGATACGAACTAGAGAGCCTTGGGGCGTCCTGATTTTACAGTGGCCTTGTTCCATTGAACGTTGGGGGTTCCTATTTCATCGGGATCGGGGATGTGGACACAGTTGGGGGAGGGATTTTAGAGAGACCTGTTCTGGGATGCTTTGGTGCTGTGATCCTATTTTGACCTATGTTGTTTTTTCATTGGTATTGTTTGTTATTGTTTTGGAAATTTGCCATGTTGTCTCGGGGTCCTCTTATTGTTGTCTCGTTCAATTTTGTTACCTGTAGCTCTGCGTGCAACCTGCCCCAGGGAACAGAAGCGGTCAAATGAACAAGGACTTACCCTAAAACAGGAAACCAACATTAACACATACATTAGTCACTAGTTCAAACGAGGATTGCATTCAGGGCATTGTTTCACTCATCCTGCAAATCAGTGGCAAAAACAACACGCTCAGCTACAAATCTTCAACACTATGAAATCTGTCATCCCTGGGGTCAGACCATTTTGACTCTTTTAATTCCTTTTTAGGTTCTGTCCACATACAGTATCAAAACTAACATTCTCTATCAAATCAGGCGTTGACACTAACGCCAAAACCTCTACAAAATCAAAGCCACCAACATCCTAATCAAATCCTAAATGTTTCCACAATGGATTTCCATAGAATCAGACCCCCCAAGGTGCCTCACAACTAAAATGTTCTAAAATGAGGACCCCCAACCTAAAACTCCAAATGCACCCATATTTTTTTTATATTATTTTGAAAACCCCCCGAGGGTTCTGATGTTATAGCGGAAATTGGTAAGGTTATTTTTTACTAGCAACCATAGCTCGTACATATAACAATTGCCCATTTTCCTCATCAAAAGTGCTAAGATCAGCGCCGCGAATTTCTAATGATGACATTTGTTAGGTCGTTTTGCTTCCTAGGCCTTGACAAGTCTCAAAATTCAATTTAATTAATCTAAATTTGCACAATAGAGAAACATGTTTACCTATGTCCCGAAACGACCAACCCAAAAGGTGACTTGGAGCCACGTTGAGCGAAGAGAAAACCATTCCAGGAAAACAAAATATCAAAAAACGCGGAGAAAACGAAATGCAAAGGGACAGAATTCGTCGAGAAAAAATGCCCCAAAAAAAACGTCACGAGAAAGAAATGATTAGATTGTAGACACAAACTTGATTAGACAAGAGGATCTTGAAGCGAGGGAAGGAAAAACTGTTACGAAAACAATGTCCCCACCGATGCAATTCCGGACTCCTGAGAAGGATGTAACCAAAGCACGTTCAAATCTTGGATCTGGAACGGGATGGAAGGGGACCCATGTTTCTTGCCCTTTTTGCTGCCGTCATAGCCTATTTTCCATGAGAAAAAAGTATGACATCGAGACAGCAACAACATGTAGCAACAGGTTAGCGAGCCAATACGAACAACTTGCCCTAGCAATGCTTCGATCAGCACGCACCATTTCAGGATTTTTTTTTCATACAGAAAAAAATTTGATTTTGATGTTTGACTCCCACCAGATATCTGTAGTAAACATCGCCTATCAGGACTCCAAGAGTGAGTTTCTATATCTCTAAATAGCCTCCAGCTCTTTTCTCCGTGTTTTTCATTATACCTTGGATATCCACTCTCATGTCTCCAAATAAAAAAATTTGTTTAGGTCCTATTTCCATCTCCGAATGGACTGACTTGTTGTTAGATTTCATCTCCTTGAACCCTCGTTACGACGCCAAGAGGCAGTGTCTCTATCTCTAAATGACCTCATGTCCCCAACTGGATCTGTTTTCCCTTGAGCCTCATATCCTTGCAGGCTCCTTTACGACTTTAAAAACCTATTTGTAAATGGGTTCTAGTTCTCATCTCCTCTACTTTTATCTCCTTGGCAGCTCTTTACCGCTCCAGGAGGCAGTTTTTCCATCTCTAAGTGACCTCACGTCTCCAATCGGACTCCTTTACGTTTATGTCCCTGAAACCTCTTCACTCTGCCGTCATAGCGTGTTTTTCGACGGATAGATGTGTGGATACATCAAAGGCAGCGATAAAAATAAAGGACTCCAATTGAAGACATGAGGTCACTGAGAGATAGAGAACCTGCCCCTGGGAGTCGTAAAGGGGTTCAAGGAAATACAAATCAAGGAATCCAATTGGAGGCATGGCGTCACTTAGAAACAGAGAATTCCCTTTTGGAATCGTAAAAAGCTGTTAAGGGAATAGAAATAGAGGAGATGAGAACTAGAGCCCATTTACCAATAGGGCCTTGGAGTCGTAAAGAAGCCGTCAAGGACATGACGTCTAAGGGTAAGTGGCTATTTAGAGACATAGAAACTCCCTCTTGGAGTCCTGATAGGCGATGTTTATTACAGATATCTGGTGGGAGTCAAACCTCAAAATCAAATGTTGTTCGGCATGAAAAGAATTTCTTGAAATGTTGCGTGCTGATCGAAACATTGCTAGGGCAAGTTCCTCGCATTGGCTCGTTCACCTGTTGCTAAGTGCTGTTGCTGTCTCGATTTCACGCCCTTTTTTCCGGAAAAAAGGCTATTACCGCAGCAAAAAAAATAAGAAACACGGTCCCTTTCCATCCTCTTCCAGATCCCAGATTCGAACGGGCTTTCGTTACGTCCTTCCCAAAGCTCTGAGTGACTTCATGTCCCCAATTGTAGTCACTTCTATCTTAGAGCGCATTTCTCGTATCTCTTGTTTTTTTTAGTCAGCTTAAAATGTCACAACTTTTTACCACCCCCAGTGGCAGACCAAAGGCGAATCGATACCCCACCGTCACTGAATTGCGACACAGTACATGGCCCTCAGAAACTATCTGTTCCCCCGGTCAACCACCACCTCATCACGTCATTAGAAGCCCTTCCCATCAGCTCTGCCCCCCAAACCCCTTAACCTTATTTTGTTCGTAATAATGACTTCAACGTAGCCTGCCGGCTGGCTTTCGTAATGAAAAAGGGATATGTCTAAGAATAAGGCATGACAAGGCAAATGGTGTCAAAAACCTTGGGCAAACAGAACCAGATAATGGATTGACGGGAACATTTGCCTCAGACATGCTATGAAGGAAATGCCGTACGAAAAAAAAATGCTGCACAGGCGGTTTTGCACATATCCTACCCTTTAAAATTTCCGCATGGTTAGACTTGAAGCGACAGACCGCAATTTCAAACAATATGGGTTCCAATCAATGCGTGTGCTAAAACACGCTTCGTGATGCATGCTGCCCGTGCCTGCGGGACCATCTCACAGGCTGCGGGGGCTGTTGGCCAATTGCTCTTCTGGTACGGCATCTTTCACCATGCATGGCGCCGATGCGTGCCGCCCACATGGCCCGCACACCATGGTTTAAAGTTGGGATGGTGATGTTCATAAGTCAAATGAAGAAATCGGTGATGTTCCACACGGTAACATTTTACTTTTGTAGGCAGCTGGGCAGTTCATATGTATTGTTTGGTTGCGCTACATGTGGAGTGTGGATGTGTCCAAATCATGTTATCACAGGAATCAAGATGGTAAGTTCGAAATGAACTGGGCCAAGCAAACGGCAGCCTGGCATGTACCTCGCACCGGCACCAACGGGCCACCACTTTCCCAATTGTTTCAGCCACACAAGCTCCGCAGCATACGCGGGAGCAATTAAAAATCCTACTTTTCGTTGCCCACCCGCATCGAAAATCAAACGCAATTGCAACAAACATGTCTGGGTTGGTTTCATGGCAAATCAAACTGTGACAATGCCTGCATATTTGTGAGCAGGGTCTCCGAGCCGCCCTGCTGATTGGACGCTCACACCCGCCTTTTCCAGTGCCAAAACCCCGTGCACAAAACAAGATAACGTAATCGGTGCACAATTGTGGGTTGACCCAGCGCACGGCGGCTGACTATAGTACCACGACCTCCGCTTATGGGATCTTATGGGAAGGGTTGTTCCATTCATCCACCTGGCGATACCTGGTACCCTTTTGACATTTTGATGCCCAATCATGGCGAGCGTGTCCTGCAACAGGTGCACCAGCGGGTTTCCAATGCAAAGTTTTTTGGGCCCCTCTTTTTGGAGGTTAATTTGTCATGTATGATCCGAGTTTCCCATATGAGTCTCAAAAGCGGTGTGGCCATAGTCTTACATTGTCTTCGTTCACGGCCGTTTCATCTTTCAGATTCCAATCGTGGAAAATGGCCAAAACGTCCCGAATCCAAATGTCTTGGTGGGCCCACAACAATAGGAAATTCTTTACGTCATTAAAAAAATATGCGTGTGTCTGCGTGTCTGCGTGTGTGCGTGTGTGCGTGTGTGCGTGTGTGTGCGTGTGTGCGCGTGTGTGCGTGTGTGCGTGTGTGCGTGTGTCTGTGTGTGTGTGTGCGTGTCTGCGTGTGTGTGTGTGTGTGCGTGTGTGTGTGCGCGTGTGTGCGTGTGTGCGTGTGCGTGTGTGCGTGTGTGCGTGTGTGCGTGTGTGGGTGTGTGTGTGTGTGTGTATATGTGCGTCGATACTATACACGACATCCATGTGGCACAAGTCAGACTGATACACTATGCGACTTTCAACTATACACATGGTCATTTGAAAACATATAGCTACACATTTGCACAGATGCCTTGTAATATCAAGAAGACCAATGATAACAGAATCAATAATACTCGCAATAATAAAAATGCATCAATAACAAAAACATGTAACAGCGGCTTGTTCCAAAAGACCTGGCACCTTCACGGGTCCACATTGCAGCACATGGTGTGGAACGTCACCCCATTCTGCAACATGCCTGCGAAACAATGATGCCAACGCCGCTTACTTTGCAATCTTTAGTGCATTTACAACATCAACCTGACGGCCAACATGTGCCGAAAAAATCGTTCAAAACCATCCAGTGTTCCAGCACCCCTGCACCAGGATGTCAACACCATTGCCTATTGACCAGAGTGTGTCTAAATTTTTCCGCTTAATTTTTACCACATGCTGGCAACAAATGGAAGCCGGCTTCAAAAAAAATGCGGGAAAGCGCCCACCAAAAATGCCTTTGCAATTTTTCGCCAACGACCTAGGTCTCTGACAGGTGATTTGCAACCGACGTGATGGTCCCATGCTGTATATGACCTCGGCACAGTGCAAAACTAAAGGGCGGCCAGTCCGTCGTCAAACATATGGTTCCCAGCCATGACACAAACATTTTTCCCTGGCGAAAGTTGAGCATAGAAACTAACGCGCGCCCGCCCGCGACCGCAAACAAAATACGTCAGAAATGCCTTTCGTTGCGTGGCGCGTCGCAGGTTAATAATCGCAAGAGTTTTTGTTAAAGCAAACGGAACGGCGGGCAAATATGCAACACTTTCAAAGACCCTCTCGCAAGACAGTGTCTTCTTCTCCCCACCCCTGACGAACATGCACACACGAATTTGTGATCAATTTGTGCAGGTGCCAAAATTCATGTATGGACCCTTACTCATGTTGGTCGGCCCCCACAAAACAAAAATTTCCAAACCCCCATACTCATCTTTTGCGTGGACGTTTTTTGACGCATAATGCCTCCAATCGCATGCGAATACATGCTCTCACCTCGGTTACTGACCAACCTCGTGCCCACCTATTCAACATAACCGTGGGCTAGGCAATCCACAAAGCACCTCTCTGCATGTTGCGCCCAGCAGCAAAGATTTGAAGTACTCTTGCCAATTTCTCCTGTGGCCATGTACTTGGTGAATTTCATCATCTACCCTGAGGCCTACCACGCGGAAGCCCTCGCCCTGCCGCAGCCAAACCCGCGATCTGCCGCGCACAGACCCCCGGCCTGCCACACGCAAGCCGTGGACCTGGCACGCCCAAGTTTTAGACCTGCCACACCCACGCCCCTGACCTGCCACCCTAACACTTCGACCTGCCACGCCCACACCATTGACCTGCCACGATCCCAAGCCTGGACTTGCCATACCCAAACTCAGCCATGCCAGAGGAAAACCCAGACCTGCCACGCCAGAACCGTCGACTTTCGAAACACAAACCAACTCCCACATCTTTGAAATAGCAATGCCAGAAATACGGCGAAACCTAAATTTCAACATATGGACATGGAAAAAACCCGTGATGAGTGATCAGTCATTTTAAAAAAAAAATTGTCCAGTGCTACTCCCAGGGGATCCGGCTGGTGTCAACATGTGGGGATACAAAACAAAAAAGGCTTGGCAAAATGCATGTGTAAAGTCCAAGGTCAATGTAGCTAAATTATTGTCTGAAACAAGTCAGGCCGGTCCTTCAAATCAAAAAGGGGTTGGACTAACATGTTGACTGTCCACGCGCGCGCGCGCGCATGTGCGCAGAAGCATGGTAGTTGAGGTTCGTTTTGAACGCTGCTCTCACTTTACCTGATTTCATTCTCCCAGCACGTATCAATTTTAAATTTCGCATCACAATGCCATCATGGGAAGCAACAATCAAAGCAAAAGTAATCACAACCAAATCTCAAAAAAAAATCGTCTGCATAAAATTCAATGTGCTTTCAAAAATATTTGACACAAATATGAAACGCAAAGAAAACAAAGTTATCTCTTTTGAGAAGCGTCGTGCAAATTTCAGGGTTATTATCTATAAGGCCTGCTTGTCTGCAATTTTCAAGGCTAGCAAACACAATTGGAAACATGTGGCTGGCGGAACCTTCGCCGGATGCGTTGCAGGGTCGGGCCTCCACAACCTGCCACGGAACTTGGACAGACCTGCCACGGGGCCTGCCACACAATCTAAATGGACCTTTCACTGGGGCCACCTGCCACGCGCAACGTGCCACGCGTGGCGAATCCCAACTGCCCCGCGAGGCAAGTGAAGTTCCCTTGCGTGCCTGTTTTCGGGGGGCCTTGCCGATGATGTGTTCTTTGGACCTCATTTTTTTTTTTAAGTGTCGCTTCGATTTCAAGATTTGTCTGATTTTGTGATATATTTTCCTCACTTGACCTTTGCTTCGGATCTGGTTTGATTTTCGATATGGGCTCTGGGTTTCATAGAGCTACCTCAGCGAAGAAATCGCTCACTGATTCAGTGGTTCATTTCTCCTTGATTCATTGCTTCGTTGATGTATCGGTTTATTGCGATCATTGCGTCATTGCGTCAGTGCGTCATCCAATCAATAGTTCACTGGCTCATTGATTTGTGAGCCCACCACGTCGCTTATTTTTTGTTTCATTGATTGTGGTGGCGCAATATGGCAGGAGTGACGTTTGGCGTGGCACTGAATCAAGCTGTCTGCGTGGGATGTATGATCTCAGCGTGGCACTAGCCAAGCAGTATAAGAGTTTCAATGGCACTAGTGCCGGGTTAGTGTGGCAGCAACAAAGTTTCACGAGGGTGCAAATACACAAACTGGATGTTGTGCAGCGACGGATGTTGCGTTCGATACTTGGATGGGTTCTCATGACGGAGGAGTCGTGGCAAGATACCATGCGACGAATGAACTCCAGATTGGATATTGCAGTGACTTTACACCCTGTTCGAAAATGGTCGGAAGGTCAAGTTTACAACCCATGTGGCACGGCACATGACAGCATGGCCAGCCAAAACTATACCACGGCATCCTGCCACTGATTGGGAACAATTTTTTTACAGCAAACCTTTGCGCAAACGAGGGCGGCCAACACAACTATGGGACGACCGTCTTTCACAATTTGCCGTGCAACATTTTCAAGACGAAAATTGGATCTCGATTACCACGCGCAGCCACCGACCCAAGCAACCTTATTTGTCGCCGTGTCAAACCCTTTTGTATGACGGTTGGTTTTCAATGAATATCTCAGTCTGTTTAAAACAATTTGGTTCGCCAGTTTCTATCTGCGTGGAATTTTGCACATGGCGATACGGATTCGGCTGTAACCAACCGGTTTCGCAGACGGCATGCAAAAAATTGTGTGCTGGCTGCACGCTGTCTGCACTTGGAGCAATACGCATGTGCTCGGCGCGACGGTCACTCAAAATACAATTTTTTTCGCTCATCCTACCGGATCAGCAAACATTCCTACAACGCCAATGCGCACACCGATGCTTCAGTTCCAAGTGACAGCGATGCTGGGTTAGGGACATGGCATGGGTGCAGGGAACCATGGTCACAGTGGCGAAGGACTCTGTAATTCAACCGGCCTTGCCAAGTTGGAACAAGATATCAATGATGTTGCTGGAAACTTGCATGTCCCCAACATTTTTTTCTAGACTTTGTAGCAAAGCATTGCTACTTTGTATGGGCGCCAAATCGTTGTGATGATTTCGGGGCTGCACTGGATGCGTGCAATTTCTCTGTTTTGCATCTGTCGGATACATAATTGTCCGAAAAGGGAAAACACTTCGAAACAGGTTCCGGTTGCGTCCTCCTCTTCAGTGGTTACCAGACCGGATCTCGTGAACGTCTTACAATTTTGTGGCATGTTTTCTCGTACGCCATATCCGATTGTTTTCATGCCGTTTCAAACCGAATCTGCGCGTTGCATTTTTCGAGCGGTGGTTTCTATTGCGCCGTATCATGGGGTACTGATAGCAATGTTGATGTTGTTGGTTATTCTGGTTTGTGAAATTTGCTGCTGGACGGCTGCACATGTATTAAATGTATTCAATTGGCCCTTGCTGGTTTCAATGCCGACATTGGCGCTGTTCACCCATCCAATAATGAAAAATGTTTGGTGACATGTCGATTAGGAGATCGCAACGGCCCAGGACAAAAATTGGCACATTGGGTGAACAAAATCGAAGTCCATATCCTGAATAGCCATTTGGATCTGGTGCCGTGCATGAGATGTAATGTTGAACTGCGCCGTCCGCACGTACCTGCACCGCCGCCGCCCCGCCAAACCGTTATTGGGCTGGGTTTTGCATGCACCTCAACCTCTCTCAGAAAAGGGGGGCCAACCCACCCCTTCACTGAAGGCCGAACACTCAGGTGAACACAACCAAAAACTAACGCTCGTGGAGGATGTGTTTATTGATGCAAGGGGTGACTTTGTTCTGCCCATAAGTCTAGTTTAGTTCATAGATGCTTACACGTGTTGACCATTGTTGACCTGAGGATTAATGGCAAATTCAAACGGGTCACAGGTTGCAAAAAAAATGGGCAGGCCACCCGTTTTTACTCTCTTCTTCGGCAAGTTACGGCGAGTAACAACGTTGTGTCACTCTATGATGTTGAGCGTTGTACAAGTTTGCGGACGTGGAGACTGCTAAAAACAAATGTCATATTGTTTCAAAGCGACAACACAACCATCATCCTCGAATTGAACGACGACAGGCACTTTGCCCACATGCCCGTAAAAATAACGTTTCGATTTGAAATTCGAAAAATGCACCGCACAGAAAAAAACAAAGTGCAACAATACCCAATTCAAACTCCACTTGTCAGACGCTTGGTGATTGAGGGTGTTGCAACGCGATATGCCGAAAATTTGCCTGCAAGCATTGCCTATTCAACCCCGCGTGGACGATTTTCCACGTATGTCGGAAACTTGTTTCGTCGGTGTTGAAATAGAAAATCAAGGTCCCACCAAAGTCTGCGAAACACCGTGGTCCAAACCGAACTCTGATGTTTCTGGACCTCAAGACATTGGTAGGAATCAAACCCCAATAACCATAAAAATGCAAAACACTGAAAGGTTGAAACATGTTCGCTGCAAACCCTACGTTTGACCGCTCCGGAAATCGACCGGACGGGACATGATCATCATCTTCATCATGATGATCATCATCACCATCATCATTATGAAGAGAAGTGGAAGATAATAAACCATTCAGCATATTTGTTCCGGGGGGGTGGCGGATTTGATCCTTCATGAAGATAGGTGGAAGTTCAGTTCCCCACCTGCCAGGTGAAGGTTACTAGATTTTAACATAGCTGCGCGGGGGGTGGGCCCAACCTCCTTCCTCTTCCTCTTCTTCTTCTTCTTCCTCTTCCTCTTCCTCTTCCTCTTCCTCCTCCTCCTCCCGCCTCCTCCTCGCCAGCTCCTCCTCCCGCCTCCTCCTCGCCAGCTCCAGATCGCAGCAGGCACTGCCGGACTCCATCTGCCAGCTCCAGATGCCGGACTTCATCTCCCAGTTCCAGATCCCAGTGGGCACTGCCGGACTTCATCTGCCAGTGGGCAACGCCGGACCTCAACCGCGAGTTCCCGATCCCAGCTCCCGATCCTAGGGGGCAACGCCGGACCTCAACCGCGAGCTCCCGATCCCAGTGGGCAACGCCGGACCTCAACCAAGCTCCCGATCCCAGTGAGCACTGCCGGACCTCAATGGCGAGCTCCAGATCGCAGTGGGCACTGCCGGACCTCAAGGCCAGACAGAGGCAGATAGAATGCCAGATAGAATGCCAGATAGAATGCCAGATGCAATGTCACATAGAATGTCAAATAGAATGCCAGATAGAATGCCAGAAGGAATGCCAAATAGAATGCCAAATAGAATGCCCGAAAGAATGCCAGATAGAATGCCAAAAAGAATGTCAGATAGAATGCCAGAAAGAATGTCAGATAGAATGCCAAGAGGAAGAGGAGGAGAGGACAACTCTGATGAAATCTAGAGATTCGGTCTTTAGATTTCATCAGAGTTGTCCTCTCCTCCTCTTCCCTGCCATAAAGTTTTGCCAGAAAGTTATGTCAAAATCTGTATCACACCTCTATGCCAAAGAAAGTCTCATGGTGGGGATCACTCGAAGCAAAATAAATCAGAGGGGGTGGCAGATTTGATCCCTCATGAAGATACGTGGGAGTCAATAAACTATTCAGAATCTTTGTTCAGAGGGCGTTCCTTTATCAAGACAAATGGAAGTTAACAAACCATTCAACATATTTGCTTAGACGGGGTGGCGGATTTGACCCTTATGAAGATATGTGATTTGATCCCGTATGGAAGATATTGAATGAATAAATGGATCTAAAATCCAATGCCATCTTGGATCTTCCCCATTCATCCGTCAGTCCTGACTTGCGCCCTTAAGTTGTACCTACTGCAAGTCCCGGACCATGGCGCTCTATCTTTGGCGCTCAATCNTGTAACCACAAGTGGATATGGTCACCGATTGCTTTGTCTTGGCTGGTTTGAGCCATGGTCCTCCCGGGTCCTTCATGTGTGATATCGCACGACTGCAATTCTGAGGTGTGACGAACATGTTGTTGTGAGGGGACATATATCATTATATCATTCATATATTTTTATATCATTTGGGGTATGGTCGAACGTGGGGTTTGGCGCCGCCAACATGTTTTAACGTACATTTACAACATCCTGTCCTCTCACCGGCAACTTCTTCCAGAACTTGGCCACGCACGCACAGCATTTCGGTCCGAGACAAATGCGGACCGTACGATCTGATCGCGGCGCCCATCAATATGCACAACTCCAACTGGAGATCATCCATCGTCGAGCTGAAGATTCCGGTGCAACTGATGCATTCGAGAAAACCCGATGTTGTATGATGTGGCCGCCCCACGCAAAGTTTCCTCCAAAATTGTGAATGAATATGGGTTGTGTCTGAAAATCGGGTACTCCACGTCCAAAAATGTAGTCCAATGGTCAATCATCATTTACCGACTAAAATAGCCATATGTTCGAGGGTAATACCCGATTTTCAGACACATGTCATGAACGAATGATGGTGCGTCTGTATGAAAACAAAGATCTTGACACAAACGGAGTTTTGTGTGATTTGTCTCCTACTACTACTACTATTACTACTACCACTACTACTACTACTACTCCTCCTCCTCCTCCTGCTACTACTACTACTACTACTACTACTCCTACTCCTACTCCTACTCCTACTGCTACTACTACTGCTACTCCTACTCCTACTCCTACTCCTACTCCTACTCCTACTACTCCTACTCCTTCTCCTCCTACTCCTACTACTATTATACTACTACTTTTACTATTATTGTTATTACTACTACTACTACTACTACCACTACTACTACTACTACTACTACTACCACTACCACTACCATTACCATTACCACTGCCACTACCATTACCATTACCAGTACCATTACTAGTACCATTACTATTACCATTCCTACTACCATTACTACTACCATTACTACTACCATTACTACTACCATTACTACTCACTACTACTACCATTACTACTACCATTACTAATACCATTACTATTACCATTAATAATACCATTACTATCACCATTACTAGTACAATTGCTATTACCATTACTATTAATATTATTACTACTACTATTACTATTACTACTAGTACTACCACTGCTACTACTATTATTTCTGTTGTTACTATTCCTATTATTACTCCTACTACTATTATTCTTTCTTTTGTTTCCTTCTTCTTTCTTCTTCATTCTTCTTCCTGCTTCTTCCATCAAGCTTCACAATGTCATACCTTGATTCATATCTTGACGTCCTCAGCTTTTCTTCCTCTTCACATCCTCAGCTTTTCTTCCTTTATCTTCCCCGTCTCTCCTCTTGTGTTCTCTTGCGTGTCAAAGTTTAACGTGGTGGCGGAGCTTGTGTGCCCCGCCATAGATGGTCTAAGAGGATCCGACACCTCTGTGTGCGTTGGTTCCCGAGAAGAAATGCTTGTTGCGGTTCGCTGTCGTTCTTGACATCTTGAGGTGTGACAAATGACAAATGTCTTAGCAGGGAATGCAACAACATTTTCGCACGGATGGCCAAGGTAACCTGAAGAGAGAGAGAGCGGCAGGAACAAGTTTTCAGGCAGGTGGATCTCAGGATGAGACTTGATGGGGGGGGGTTTGCAAGTCCAGATGACTCGCGTTCCACCAGAAACTCCAGCCGCGCAAGTGCGAGACCTGCGCCGATTGATCCATCTTTCTTCAGGTTCAGTAGTGGACCGTCAAGGTTTGGAGAGATCCCACGCGCAAGTTCAGGAGCTGCATTTCCGGAACAAGTTAGACAACTGGACTTTCATCAGTGAGACAGACATAGACTTCTGGGATTTGCAGCTGAGAGGAATCAAGACTCAGCTGTTTCTGTGTTGCCTGAGTAGTAGAACGCGGAGGAGCAGGTGATTGACACGTGTTATGCAGCTAATGGTTCTGCAGTCACCATGCAAGATGAGACTCAGGTGACAGTACAGATAGTGGTAGAAGAGTCAGGCATTTAGGTTGAAGTGCTAGTAAAGGTGCCACCAGCCACAACATCCTCAGCATCACCAGAGCCTTGAGCTCGTTTTTCACTTGTCTATCCTCTGGAATTGGTGGAACGATTCGTGCGCGCAACCAGAGACAGGGGGAAGCAGTTGCTTTTCTGGACAAGCCTGATAAGCAACTACCAGTTACTGAGCCCAAGGCTCTGCTGTGGTTGTGCCGTCACGACCATTGCCAAAGATCCCAGGTTTACCTACTCGGATGACGCCAACGCGGCGAGTCAGGTATGGTTGAGGTACACGCCATTCTGCAGAGTGCAGAAAAAATAGGCTGCATTTGTGTCAGGTAACATGAACAAGCCTGCGGAAGATTTGGAGGTAGAGCTGCAGGCAGTGAACCTGCGAGAGACGTTCCGTACTCACCATCTTTGGGTCCAGATCTTGTCGATCCTGCTCACCTTGACATGGAATTGCCATCAGAAGTCAGTTCTGCGCCAGTGGCGTTTTCTGAGCAGAGTGCTCCGATGTGCACTAGAGGATGTTGCAATGCAATTTGAAGAAGCACCTGAACATCCAGAACCTATGTATTTCAATCATTGATGTCTGTCAATGCTCTAAACAAATCCGGATTCGTGGTTTGACGTCTCCAGATTTGATGTGTNCACCTGAACATCCAGAACCTATGTATTTCAATCATTGATGTCTGTCAATGCTCTAAACAAATCCGGATTCGTGGTTTGACGTCTCCAGATTTGATGTGTCAGGAGCGTTTGTCCATGGAGTGTTTGTCTATGGAGTTGATCAATTTTTCCCGAATGCGTAGCAAGGGTTCCCGTTTCACTCTGGGGGTTTGGGGGTTGAGGGTGTGTTCGCCGGACGTTGCGCAACCGTCCGCAACCGTCCNNCGCAACCGTTCGCAACCGTTCGCGTGAGGACGCTATGGCCGTGCCTATGGGGGAAGCTGCAAAGGATGTCATTTTTGGACGTTTCAGACGTGTCGAAACATCATTTCGTGTGGCAGGCGTGGCACTTCGTGACATTCCAANGTGTCTCCCCAAGAGTGTCTTCCAAGAGTTTCATGCCAGGAGTATTTCCCAAGAGTGTCTTCCCAAGTGTGTCATGCCAAGAGTGTCTGCCAAGATTGTCTCCTAGGAGTGTTTTCCCAAGAGTGTCATGCCAAGAGTGTCATGCCAAGAGTGTCTTCTCAAGAGTGTCTTCCCAAGAATGCCATGCC
>BGPT01002620.1:12478-46969 GCA_003297045.1 Symbiodinium sp. clade C Y103
GAACCCTAGTTGCAGTGTAGTTGTATAGTTAGGAAGCCAGTTGGCGCCTACGACCTGAAGCAACGAACTAGCTACAGGTTATGGCAGAAAAAAAAAATATATCCTATATCTTATATTCATATATCACATCATCTGACCTATATGCATCTATATATATACTATTATTATCATAAAACATCATATAACCTCACCTTAGATCAGCATAAATCAACCATTCTTCGGTCTCTGCACCTATCTGCACCTCCCCTCCACAGCCAGGTTTTGGTTGGCGCCTGGCACGTGGCGTCGTAGCAGGTGCCATTCAGTTCACCGTGCTGGAAGGCACCAAAGAGGCCGTCGAAGGGCGGACGCCGTCGAAATGAGTCGAAAAGAGCCCAGTGGAACGCGGATTCGTTGGGGGAATTGGTTTTCTGACCGCTGGTGAGGTGGTTGCGAAAAAATCATAATGAAGTGATGGACAACGCTAATTTTGCTGGAAATGCCGCTTTTGTTTTTGTTTTGCAGTATCTTTTTGGTGGTTGCTATATCGAAGTCTTAGGATTTATAAACAAATTGTAAGTTACTTGCAGGGTCACCCCGAGAAGAAAGGAACTGGTTGGTGGCCAAGTGGGGTTACAAGTTACAAGCCACATATACCATGTGGTAATCAAACATGGCAACGGACAATATCCCAGATTTGTAGCCGATTCTCCCACAAAGAGCTCCATTTACTTCGGGGGTTTCCAAGCTTGCCCGGATTATTAGATGTACCCTCTGGTGAACTAACATAGCTATTGAAAATGGCCATTTATAGTGGATTTTCCCATTCAAAATGGTGATTTTCCATTGTTATGTTAGTTTACCAGAGGGTAACCCAGGAACCTGTAGTCAGGATGATTCCCCCCAGTCATGTGGGATGATCCGCCAGGAGGCCAGGAAGGTTACAGTCGCTAGATGCGAAGCTTCAGGCTATCCACTCAATGGGCAATAACCAAATATCAAACTCCATATGTAATCCCTTGCTGACATTTTCAGCACCCCCAGAAAAAAGGAGTTTAGTACGTAGGGAATTTATCTACATATTATATATATATATTATGTGTGGCCACTACGGGGTTGTTTCATATTAGTGGGATGGGATATTGTATATATATATACATGATATAACAATATGTAATCAATATATACATATATATATATGTGATTATGGAATATCCGCGTTGTAACATATGATTATATGGGTTACAACGATTTACTGACACTGCACATCCAGTTGCAAAATGTTGCAAAGCCATGCAATTCAATTTGTAATTAAAGTAGAATCCAAGTTTTTGAGTCTGAGATCCCCAATGATTGAGGGTTAAACCCAGATGCTTGAGATATAGAGATGTCACCACTGGTTGCATTTTTTCCAGGAGAAATCCCAATCACTGTGGGTTAAACCACCATTCCTGCGGGTTGAAAGCCTTTTTTCTGTGAGTGAAGTCTAGATTTTTGCCGGTTAAATCAGCATGTTTGAAGGTTAAACCACCATTTCAGCTGGGTTAAACCATGTTAAACTAACATAGCTATGGAAAATCATAATTTTTTTGAATGGGAAAATCAACTATCAACGGCCATTTTTTTCAATAGCTATGTTAGTTTACCAGAGGGTTAAAGCACCATTTCTGTTGGTTAAACCACCATTTTTGATGGTTAAACCACCATTTTTCCCGGTGAAACCCAGCATTTTTCCCGTTCTTCGGTGCAGGACCAAGGCGTCCGTTGGCTCCAGCGGCGTTGGCCCAGCCTGGGCGCCTCTCTGCAGCGCTGCCGGGCGGCCTTTGCGAAGAGCGCGGCGCTGGCGGTGGTGGTGGAGCCGCTGAGACGAGGGGTTTGGGGGGTTTCCAATAGGAAAATGGTGGATTTTGCGTAATTTAATGGAATTTTAATGGGATTTTAATAGGATTTTAATGGATTTTCAAGAGTTTTCCAATAGGAAAATGGTGGATGTCATGGATTTTTCATGGGATTTTATGGTGATTCTTAGGGGATGAATGGAACTTCTATACCCTCTGGTAACTATGGAAAATCATCACATCAGTTTTACAAGGTAAATCAACTATAAATTGGCCATTTTCCATACCTGTGTTAAATTACCAGAGGGTAGTCATGTGGGAGTTTCCATAAATAGGGGTACCCGCAATAGCTGGATGGTTTAGAATGGACGATCCATCTATAAATGGATGATTTGGGGTACCCCCATTTCAGGAAACCTTCATATACTATGTAATAATAATAGTCATGTTAATAGTAACTTATGAGAACTTATGGAAACTAGTGATACTCAAAGTAACACACAGAGCCCGAGGTTTGGCCAAGAATAGAATAGCGCGAAAACCATGATTTTTCGAAGCAACCTCAAGATAAACAGTAGATGTTCCCTTAAACCAATCCATTGCATGTCGTATCCGTTGGCTCAAATCCCAATTCTTGTTGGTTAAATCTCCATTTCGTGTTTATATTGACATTGAAATTTTCTAGTGCCTGAATCTCCGCATCTTGAATGGTTTACATCTTTATATATATATATACATAAATCCCCATGTTCAATGTTTCAACCACTACATTTCCCTTGATCTCTATGGATTTTCCTGGTTCCCTCGCGTCAGCCCAGGCCAGGTGCCGTGGTTTGCCTCCTGGCGGGTGCCTCGCGGATGACGCCGAGCTTCTTCTTCGCGCCACTCGGCGGTGAAATGGTGGGTGTCACCGGGAAAAATGGTGGTTTAACCATCAAAAATGGTGGTTTAACCAGCAGAAATGGTGCTTTAACCCTCTGGTAACCTAACATAGCTATATTGCCATAGAAATAGTGGATTTTCCCATTAAACATGGTGATTTCCCATAGTTATGTAAATGTTTACCAGAGGGTCAAGACCTGGGGGGACCACCTGATGGGATGGTATATTTTTAGTATTAACATGTATTAACCGTCCAATCATTGGGGTACCCAATTTTGACCCATGACCATTTTTTTCTGAGTTCGATGTTTTATTCAAAAAGAACCTGTAAGAAATGTGGTTAACGCAATAGGATCCACCATCCCCAAAATCACCATGAATGGGCTTTATACACCATCAACACATGGGTGGCTTATTATTGATTTAGTTACTAACATTACGACATTTTTTTTTTATCTCCAACATGTTTACTTTCTATTTTCTAGCATCCTATTTCGAGTATCATTTGGGGTTATGGATCATTTCAACTAACAGTTAGGCGGATGGCTTTTGGATGGAATTGGATGTATAGGTTATCCTTCTATGTCAAAAAATCTAGGATGGTAATAGAGTTCGGTGTCTTATTGGCGATTGTGAACCAACCCATGATGTATTTACTAACCAACGTATATTTTGAGATGGGCTATAGGAATATTTTTTCATGGTTCGTTTGATATTTTTTGCATTGAGCATCATTGAACCAAATTTGACGTTTCTTTCAAACGGTTCTTAAACAACAAGAACTATGTGAACATGATGGGAATGTAATGGAATCTAGTGGAATCTAGTGGAATTAAAATGTCATGCGGCTTGGGTGGCAACACAAAGGGACAGCATCGCCCATTGTACGGGCGCACACCTGCGAAGTGCGACCGGCTTCGGGGGAGTGCTCGGCTCACCAAGTGCACTGGGTGGAAGGCACAGCGACCACTTCCGCGAAACCGCCTCAAGATGCACAGCTTTGCTTGCAGATGTTGCGGAGGCGTGAGATCCGGCCATGTGTACAGTGCATAGACTTAAGATAGAATCAAGATAGAATTAAGCTACTGCAAGGCCAGTGCAAACCAACACAAACAAAAGACAAACTCCCAAGAAAACAGACAAACAAAAAAACCTAATCAAACCAAACAAACACACCCAAAAAAGGACAAAAAAGGCCACAAGCACCGCCTTGCAGGTAGCATAGCTAATGGGGATTCAATGGGTGTGTATATATATATATATAATTATATATATAATTAATAATATACATTCAACACCAACCATATGATAGTTAGTAACAACATCACTGGTTCAAAGATAAAGTACTGGTTGGAATTTCAGGTACCATTGCAAAAAAAAGGTTTCTTTATGGTCTAGTGATTATCCTATAATCAACCTTTTTGAAGAGATTTTAAGGCCACTGGATTCAGAGATTTTGTGCGTAGCTGGTACCTGATTGGTGCAGTCACCATTTTTGCAGTACTAAGCATCCATCTTCTAAACGGTCCTGCAATTTCCGTGGACTTTAGATATCTGTACTTACTCTTGTTGGTTTCAATCGGAATTGATGCTCCCAGATCTATGAGGGAGACGGGGGAGAAACATACAATGCTATGCTGACTGAGGCTGAATCTGAGCGGAACTGTTGCGAGGCCTTTTGTTGCGAGACCGGGAGAAGGGGTGCCGTCGTTTGGAAGATCCTCCCAGTTTTATCTGGCAATAGGAAATTCCCAGTCCCATGTTGGAAACTGGAGGGTGTACAATAGCATTGGCTTTGAGGGACAATTCTAGGAAACCCTTCAACCATTTTTCCTGGCATCCTGAAGACACCGAGCGCCTGATGGTGGACCCGGTTTGAAAAATCGGAACATCTCTCCAACGGGGAAACAATGGGCCGGGTCAAAATCGTTTGGACCCCCAATGAAATTAATAAGCAAACACAGCAAACATTGAACCAGGCAATGGAAAATCCACTATCACAAAAAACGTAAAGTTGGGAATTGTCCATCGCCATGTTTGATTCCCCGAGGGTATCCCAGAATAAATCTTCCCAATCTGTTGGTTAAATCTCCATCAACCTCATTATTCATATGATGAGGATGGTAACCTATGTATTCATAACCCCATGAAATATCCCTTTCCATACATCTCCAGTGTTTGGTTCCCATGATATCCCTGCCATGTCAATTGTGTTGCTTTGTAAATGAGCCAACACGTCAACTCTTGGGTAATATGACAATGTTGTAACCCCAAGAACGAAGCAAATATTTCAGGTCAATCAAACGCCGGAATATCAGGTCTATTTTTCTTTCAACATGTTTTAGGAAACAGCAACACATGGGTATGTTTGCGAATGTGGTACCCCCAAATTTGATGGTTCAAAAGCATTTCTCAGCATAAACATCCGTATGGGGGGATTCTCGAACCTTAAAAATGACTTCAAAGTGCATTTCCAAGTAATCCCTTCCCTCGAATACTAAATTGTAGTAATTAAACACTTCCTTCATAAACCATGGTTCTTCTCAGGGACTTACACTTATTTGGGACCATGGAATGGGGGTGTTTTGATCTTATGGGATGGGATGAAATCACCTTACATTTAAAAAAGTAAATCGTCACAAGTATGTATCAATTCCCACAGGGAGGTTCAATATGCACTGGTGAAGGGACTAATGTAAATACAGGGTGCTTCCTGCCAGGTTGCTGCTGATTCGCTGCCTCGCCGCAAGCCTCCCAGGGCCTTTGGAGGCGACAAAAAAAACATATGATATATACTCGGTATATTATAGCAGGTATATAATGATACATAATAACAAGAGTAATGAATTAATGGATTATGAATAAAACACATGTCATCATCCACGAGATATGATCATTGGACTAGTAAGTGAATTGATCAATTTATGCATGAATCGGGTATATTTGATGGGTTATACAGTAGATATATGGTACCAAGATGTAACAAGAATGATTATCAATGGAAAAAAAAATGTGTTTACCAATCATTTGTAAATCGTGAATAATGGGGATTTTAACAAACAATCATGGGAGAATATATTGGAATCATAAATAGATAATTGATTGATAATTATGGGTGTTTCCCTCCGCTGTCATCAAACATGGCTGGCTATGCGAAATCGTATCAATAATGGAGGTTTTACCGGAACAGTCATCGATCTAAATGGAGGATTTGACAAACAAAAGATGGGGATATAACCTGCCAGACGTACAAGAACGTGCTAAAAGTCTGGGGAAACTGTGGCGAAGTGTGTGTTTTGGAACACTCATTTTTGACCCCATCAATGGAGTTGTTATTTAGATATCCCACCAAATGTTGACTCTGCAAATCGGTATAGGTGTATCGGCTTATTAAATCGGTTTGATTATGGTAATTTGTAAGGTAGTGTAAATTGTCCAGATTCTTTGCTGTTTCCTTTCCATTCCAGTTGGTTTGCTTTGCCCAAATTTGTGTGGATCTAATGCCCAGTTTTATGGTTGTTGATTCAGCAATGCGCAATGTTGAGAGTACATAAGTTACTGCACTATACATAAGATTATGAATACAGTATGATTGTACAAGGCGGGCCCCCCAATTGTATTTTTTAGTTTCATCCCATTAATTCCCCCACAAATCATCCTTTTCACCAAGTTAGGGTTACCAACTAGTCGTCGATTGTTGTTGGGACCCAGCTTTGTCTAGTCACAGCTTCAAGTAGTTTTCATGTCCCCTTGAAGTATCGATCATGTGTTTTGGGTCATGATGTTCTCGTAGCCCTGTCGGCATCGTGGTAGTGCAGGAAGTTTATGGGAAGCTTACAAGGGAATTCCCATTATTGTGAGTCCTTGAATTTCCATTGACAACAGTATTTCCATATATTTCCATGTATTTCCATTGTGTGCAGCGTATTAATTAATGTATATTCAAATTGTCAACCTTTGATATTCCCATTTTATTCCCTCAAGTATCTACAATTGCAATTCTGTCACAGAATCCGTCTATCCATGCATCCATCTATATCTATGTCTATATCTAAGTGTATCTGCATAGATATGCTACACCTATATGCTACATGTTGCCATACTACTTACTATACTACTTTGTACTATGCACACTACATATATTGCCATATCAACCATATCAACATATTACCATATGAGTATATTGAGATTGACTATGTTGCATTGTATAACACAGATTCACCACAATGCGGGCCTCCCCAGTTTCAGTTATGAGTTGGTTTATATTTCTATGAGTTATATCCCCTCAATAACCCTAGTTTTCACCAAGTTATGCTTACCAACCCAACTATTGTTTGGCGCCACCACCTCGTATACATATGATGTACAATATGTAAATATATAATATATATATATATATGTATATATATTATTGTATATCAATACTATATCTACCATAAACCATAGTTAACGATGTTATGAGCACATTTGGCTATTTAGTGGGTCCCATCTTGTATAGGTCACAAGACATTCTTTTGTGTACTTCAGCTAGGGTCAGAAACAGTCTTGATTTTTTTTTGTAAAATCACCCTAAATTCTGTTAAATCATCATTAAATTCCATTTTGGTTGGTGAACTTCCAAATTTGCCAGTAATCCTTTCCCCCTAATGTTAAACAATAGTAAACGCCCCCCTTCAGAACCCATGGTTTTCCTTCGGGATTTGCAAATACTTTGGGACCATGGAATGATGGTGTTTCAGATGCTCCCAAATATCTTTAAGCCACGGTTTCCAGGAGCGAAATCACCTTTTCTTTGGGTGAAATCCCACTGAATCCGGTGAATTTCACTACTAAATCTCCATTGAATCACCATTCAGTCCCATTGAATCACAACTTTTCTGCATAGCACATTTTTTTGGGGTATCTCAAGTGGCTGGTGTTTCAGGCCCTGCTGCAGCTGGTGCGGCGTTTCTCGTTGCCCTTGGCCGTGCTGATGGCGACCATCACAGGACTTAGCTGCATAGGCCGGGCCAAGCCCGAACCAGGGCTGGTGGATGGGGACGAAAGATGTGCCGGACCCAGAGAGGAAGAGTTTTTTTCTTAATGGATTTATAGAACCCGTTACATATCTATCTTAGTGTTTATTTCAATTATGTCTACGGGAAAATTACTTCTACAGTTTGTTTTGTTTTGTTCTAGCTTTTCGGCATCTTCTCGGGTGTGGGAGGGTGCCATTGTTCTGATATTTATATAATAATATAATATAGAATAAAGAAGACATATACACACATATATATATATAAGTACAATTAATCATCTTGAGGTAGATAGAATATGCAGTTTTGAAACATATGCCCACTTGAGTGTTTTTGTTTTTAAAACTGCCATATTCTATCTACTCCAGGATCTCCGGGCATGATATGGTTATTTGCCAGTTGCTAGGGTTGCAGCCCCAGGTAACTATTGTTGTTTGTTCAACCAGAATACTATTCCTACGCAGATGACTATCGGGATACATAAATCCCTCTAGAAATAGGAGCATTACTTCGGAAAAAAGAAATAGAGCTTCACATCCCCATCTCTAGTAATGTGGGAAATCCAATGCCATAAACAACTACCATTTGGGGATGGTAAACAAACCACATATGGTGATTTTGGGGATGAACATTCACGTCTCCAGCTAGTTGGGGGCATTCCCATTTTTAGGCATACCCATTTGTCCTATTACCCTCTGGTTATTTAACATAGCCATGGAAAACCACCATCTTTAATAGGTAAATCACCATAAATCATCTATGAATGGGTCGTTTTCTATGGCTATGTTAAATAACCACAGGGTAAGTGTTGGTTGCTTCATACGCGTGTATATGTACCCATTGCACCCATTATATCCTTGCAATTGTTGCTGAAATCCACATTTTGGTCGGTTTTCAAAGTGGTTTACCCTCAACTAACATAGCAAACTGGAAAATCACCATTTTTTATAGGTAAATCAGCGAACTAAATTGTTTGTTTTCAATAGCTATGGCTATGTTAAATTACCAGAGGGTAGGTTCCCACTAATCCCTATGAATCACCATAAAACCCCATAAAGATCACATTAAAATCCATTAAAATCTCATTAAACCATTAAACCACCATTTTCCTATGGTTTTCCTATGGCAAGTGGAGATATTTCCAACCCCTTGTGGTTGGATCACCAGGTCTCTTGCGCGCCAAGGCTTGGGGCCATATTTCGTCGAGGGTAGCAGGGACAGTTTACAGCAACCAACAAGAAACATAGAAAAGTAAATCCTGATGAATGACTTTTCTATTTTTTTTGCTTTTTTTTTGTGGGGGTTTTTGAATGTTTTTGATCCCTTACCCCAATATTTTTTGCACCCCTAATATGAAACAATGATGGATGTAGGGAAATTTCACATAATTGGGACCATGGAATGGGGGTGTTTAATATTAGGGGGATGGGTATAGTGATGAATTACTTGTTCCATTTTTTGAGGGCTGCTATATACATGACATGGCGTGCTTTGGCTTCGCGAATGGGTATAAATTGCACTTGATTGTGTTCAACTGTACTCAGTTGTTCAGTTGTTCAGCACATAGGCGAAATCAATCATCAATCAAGGACAAAATAAGCAATCATCCAAGAGGATGGAACCCGAAAACACATAGGATCCAGCCAAAAAGCTGCAGATTGGACAGGCCAAGTTCACTCCGGCAAGGTGTTGTTCACGATTGGCAAATACATGGCGTTTGATGGCGTAGAAAAAAGAACTTAAATCTTCAAAGAATCATAGCCTCTAGGTGCGTCTTTAGTGCTCGGTAGCATGTTGGGCGCATCAAATTACCCTGTGTCCAAACATAGGGTAACCTCTATTCTACTGGTGTATCAGAATGTCCCATTAAAGTTACAAATCACCATTGTTTGGTATACCTCATGTCGAACAAAGCCATGTCAAGAGATTAGATAGATTTGGGCTATGATTCAGATGTAAAATGCCTGGTAAACTTGGATGAGAGGTTTAGTACTTTGACCTGTTGCTACAAATGGGAGATGCCTATGTAATTCTATGTATATATATATATACTTATATGTTATACTAGCCAGCCATTTTTTTTTTTGCATGGTCAATAGTATCGCAGATTGGCCATGTTATTTAGCGCTTTGAGATGTTTCGAAGTGTGTGGGGAGCAATTCCACACGTACTGTAAGGGCTACTTAACTTATTGTGGGAAAGCAACACTCTTTGAAGACTGGCAAAAGATCCTAAGACAATGGTGTAAAAGTATGCAGACATGTCTTTGTTTGAATAAAAGATGTTTTCCTACCCCCTTGTAGTCAAACAATGGAAAATCCATCATCTACGTATTCTGTATTCGATTACTTTCCCAAATAAAAAAAAAGAAGAAAACGTTCATAGGGGATTTTCCAGCTAGCCATGTTTGATCACCGGAGGCCGTGGACAGCCTGGCTTGAATCCGGTTCCCCCCGTAACCGTTACCCCATTTACCACCTAGGGTGAACGGGGTGAATCACCAAGTAGCGAAACCATCCGTTTTTGTTTAATATGTTTTCAGTCCCACATGTCTATTTTTAGATATACACTATCTTTGAGCCATACCAACGTATTAATCGGGATTGTAATTGCGGATTGTATCTCTAGACCGTTTCAGACCAAGACCTGGGCTATACACAGATAGTTGCAGTGACTTCATGGCAGGCCTCCCTAGAAACACCAATGAAGTTTCAAGAAACACATGTCCCAAAATGCTGAGGTCCATTCTTCTTGAAGGAATGCACCTTAATTCATTGGAAAACGCCTTAGCGGTTGGCTGTTTTGTCTCTTTATGACTGATAATTACAGTATCAATATCTCGCTCGCTTTGCTCCTTACGCCAAAATCTATCTATCCAGTTGGTGTGGGCGTCTAAAACATCTTACAGGAGCTAGTCCTAGCCAAACGTTGCACTTGAGGGATAGGGATCATCAAGACTGGTCCAACCCCCACTCTCCTCTGTCACAAGAATTGGAGCCCAAAGTCATAAGCCAGTCGATGAGCGCAACACCGAAATTTATGCACAGGGTTGGTCATTCTTCGTCACCTACAGTACTTTGAGCCATGAATGATTCTGCCTTGCAGCCGCACTGAGTGGAACAGGGCATTATCATGCTCACGCTGCCCGGATCAAGGTACTCGTGCATGCTAACCTTTGTTCCGAAGTGGCCACGCGTGCTGGCCACGAGCTGAGCATCTCCCGGCGTCGCAGTGCCCGATGTAAGCAGAAACTATTCGCGCGCTCCTGTAGCTGACCATGTTCAGCTCACGCGCGCTTCACAAGCGTCACAAGCGACCAGCGGCCAGGAGGAGCAAAGAGAGGAGGAGCCACCAGGCAACAGATGCCAGGAGCTGAGCCCAAATAGCGATTGCGGCGGCCCAAAAGTAGCGCTTCAGGTCGCGCTGCCTGATCGTTCGGTTTGAACTGGCTTGACATTCATGCATCGACATTTTCCTGCATAGTCCCACGGCTTGGTCTCACAGGAAACATGGACGATGTCAGCGCACAAGCTCATCGGGTCACTGGCGCGCGCGATGGTCGTTCACTACCCGACAATGGAATGACATGATATGACATGATATGACCCTGTTGGCTTTATTTAATTACTTGATAGATCTTATTTGATCTTATTAGATCTTGACAACGTTCCCTGATTTCAACGGTAGTTTTCCTTTACCGTGATATTGGGGTCGCAAAATTTATGCCCAACGTGGCGCAGAGCATTTGAGAAAGGCGACCGGGGCCAGGGCAACTCGTTGTTGGCCGAGCAGCAACCACAAGATGACCATGTGCACAGAAACACCGAGATTCTGCAACATTGCCAGCACCAAACGTTGTTTTGCCACCGAACAACTAGACAAAACGCTGGGAAATGGTGTGTTGGAACTAAGTGGCTTGACGATCGCAACCCAATCCATCCTGCAACTGTGGTTTTGGATCAAGTGATTGACGTGGGAAATTGAGAGGAACAAAAACACAAAAAAACATCGTGAAAATCGTTCAGGTTACATGGAATGGACATGAATTGCCAAACATGTGTCTAAAAACATATTGGCAAGGGACATGGCCAAAATAATTAGCAGTCAATGATCCGGTGTGGTCACACAGGCGTTTGAATATTGCACTTGAAACGTTTGGTTGGAAATAATAGCGATGACGGCATGACAATATTTATCTACAGATGTTTCCAACATTTGTTCAGCTACACCCCATCATTGTTGTTTTTGGTGTTCGCGCCATCATTAAACTTCGTTCGGTCGAAACCATGGCACCAGCAGGCGCCAGTGTCGGAGCGGTTGGACCATGTGAGTGAAACTCATGTTGCATGGCAAGGTGATCCCTGATGTGCAACAATATAGATCGGTGGGCATATGGACATTGGACAAACAATTCCCAACATTTGGTTAGACCATTCTTTGTCAACAGCAAAACCACGCACTATTTTTCCCATATATACAATGCAACTAGACGCCAGTTGTGGAAAAAAACTCGTGATGTCACATTTGTTGTGTGTTTGTGTAATTTTGCAATTTACACCAGTTTCATTGCGAATTGCACTCATTTACAATGATATTTTTTTCAACCAACATGTAGGTTACAAAATTGAATCATGTCGTACGAATCACATACCAATCAGTCCCTGTGTTTGATGTGTTTGTTGAAACAAAATTGGGGGGACTCGGACTTGGAAAAAATCGTTAAATCGGCAACTTGTGGCATCACATGTTTCTATGACATATTTTGTATCCAAGAGTTCACCTGAAATATGTTCAATTTTTGATCGTTACACTCGAATTTAGATATATATATATATATAATTATATATATATGTAAATATTTGGGGTTGGATCAGGGTGATACTATGAGGTTTATTTCAACCACACCGGAGCCCAAAACATTGGTTCCCAATGGTTTGGATTGTCCTAATTCCATGGGGTACCCCTGAATTCCATGGGACATGAAGGTAGCCATGAGCGGAAGGCATGGTGAGGGCGAAGGGCGGGTTTTCCGGGTCGACTGGGCAGGTTGCTGTTCTGCGAAGATATGATGAACATGGGAGTTGTCTCAAGATCGGTCATGTACAACAATTGGCCATTGGCTATGAGTCAAAAACCTAGAATAGTTGGTTAATGGTTAATGGATGGCTATTGTCCCCAAATATGGTAATACTAGGTTTTGACATGTCTTGACTCATTTACAACAATTCATCAAGTAATAGACAATACTGGGAATGATTGACAACGGGTGGATCAAGGTTCCCAATTTTAAAACATGCCCACATGGGGATTTTTTACACACGTCATAGCAAATATTACAATTTGAATTGGTTGGTGGATGTTGGTGGATGTTGGTGGCTATTTTCCCCTCCATTTAATACCTGGTGGATTGTTGCCGCCAAAATGTCGATTCGGGTCATGCTTGGCTACCATAAAATGAATATTACAACACTTCAATTCAATCAACGCCTATGGTCCCCAGAGCCTCAAAAGTTGACACATACTCTTGTGCTCAACCGATCGGAATGGGGAAATGGAACGGATGAGGAATGTCATCAGTTTGTGCGCACTGCTGAAGCTATGTCAAAGTTTGACTTTGGATGGTTACTTTGATATTTGTTTGTACTTTGCTGTTAAGAACACAAATCAATCGAACTAACTATATAAAATGTACCTGGGTAAACTTGCATAGATGTGGGAAACCCGGGGTTTCACTGGGAAAATGATCTACAAATAGTGGGTTCTCCACATCTATGTTGGTGTATAGGAGGGTATCATCTTTTTTTTGGCAGGGTGTCGAAGATTGGTCATGTTGGGTATGGTATGATCATTGGTTTTTTCCCAAACAACTTTTCAGAGACCTGAGAGGACAGTTGGACTCTCATTGAGGTATATGATCCTTTGATAATTCAACATAGCTATGGAAAATCATCATTGTCAATAGGTAAATCATGTATAAATGGTCCACCCATACCATAGCTATGTAACACATTGTCGGAGGGGAACCTGAATGGACGTTTGTTTTTTGTTTTTTTCCCTGGACTCTGGACTAACTTGATTCCAAGATGTTTCAATGAGGTTGTGGAGGATTTGCCGACAATCGACAATTTTTGCAACTTTACATGTATATAGAAGTGAAATAGAAATATGTGTATACATTGATAACACAAAAAAAATGTAAACATGTGCAATTATATAAAGATGTGCTTCCCATCCTATCTTACAGTACTTGTAGACGATCCTAATAGACGGCTTCATATAGTTGGACCGTTGGCTCTCTTCACCTGGCTTACCGGATGGCTTGTCCACAGTATCTGAGGGGGCCCACTGGAAGGACAAATGTATAGCACAGATGATTTTGGCATAGTACAATACGACCCCCTTGGCCACTGCCCATGCACTCTTGTGATGGGTACCGCATGTCGTAGTGAGCACCTGAACCTGTTCATCCCCAATCAACCGCCAACAGCTGGCTAGAGCCGCCCCTGAAATTCAACATGGAAGCCATAGTCATGGCACATGGCCATGTCCAAGAGGAACATCGATGCGTTCCCAGGGTCAAAATGGCATGGATTATCACCAAGTGTTTCTGCCCAAAATTGCATGGGGGTCCTGGACAAAAAGTATGTTGAAGGTGTGAAGCATCACTTTTTGCTAGTTCAAATGGTTAAAGAAACCTCACTGATGTGACGTTTTCGCACATGCACAGTAAATCGCCCTGGGTTCCGTGGCTTCCACCTCTGGGGATAGGAGTTGGAAATCTGACTGGCAAGAGTCTGAAGGGTACTCAGGAGGCTCCAGACGCGGGACAGAAACATCCGGTAATCAAACGTGGCTAGCTTGGAAATCTTTTTATAAATTGAAGTTTTAGTGGGAAAATCATGTATACATAGTACTGTAGATTTTCCATTGCCACGTATGATTACCTTTGATTACCGGAGGGTAGTTGGTTTTTGGAGGGATTGCAGGTTGGCAAAATTTGGAAAACCTCCGCAAGCTACAAGATTGGGATGTCTGCCAGCAAATTGGGTTGGGATTACTAGCCTTTTTGGGGCATGTGAATAGTCAGAAAAGGGAACCAAATAGGTATGGAGGACTCTAGCCAAGAGGTATGGTTGCTGGACATTAGCCACCAAAATATTGCAGTCCTGTCAATTGGGTACCCACAAAAAATAGATGGTTTCATATGATTTCCTACTCGAAAGTTGGCAACGGCAGCTGATATTACTAGGGGAATTCATGGGGCTTAGGACCTACCATTTCTTGGACATACCAATGTACGTGTACTTTCAGCAAAGGAAAGATATGGAAAGATATGATATAAAAAGGCAAAAAGGTTCTAGAACTCTTGAATCATGATGAGCATTCGGGTGTTTCCTGCAGCATTTGTGTTTTGCTTCAGTCTGTTCCAGCCCTAGACATTTGTCAAATGTTCGGAGTACGGCTTGTCAATAAGCCGCGAATGCTGCATGTCATGTATATAAAATATATACGAGAATTCTTAAATGTCATATTTTCATGTTTTTTTCTTGCGGAGATTGGTCTTGATGTCTTGATTGTCTTGCTTGCTTGAAAATTCCAAAATGAATCATCCAACTAGGCATCACATATACACATTTATTATATATATGACAGAATCCATTGCTATATCCATTGTCCGTCATGGCCAGGAAAACCTTTCGGACTTGAGAAAGAAACTCCAAGCTGTGGTCGTTTTCAATAAGGATTATGATGGGAAAAAAGAGGAACATGATGAAAAATCAGTGGCAAACTACGGGTGTAGCCAGCCTATGTTCAAGCAAAGCCATAGATATCTCTGGGATCCAATTCATCGTGAGATACAGAGAAATTGCCATCGGTGGCCCGGTGGTGATATTTTCACAACCGATTTTCTCATGAAACCATGGCAAACTAGGATCCAGGAGGGTCATAGCTTTTGAGTGGCTACCTCCACGCCCTAAATCAGAATATGCCTCTTGGGAGAGGCCCAGAGGTCATACCTTGTGAAATGGATGTGAAAATGGGGCTACTCAGAAAGTGGCAGCAATGATGAATAAATGAATTGTCTTTTTGGCTTCTTTTTATGAGTAATCAGCGACCATTCGATTTTGATGTCCCCCATTTTCAGACTACACAAATATCGTGGAAGTACATTGGGTTATTTCACTATGGGTTGTGTATCGCAGGCGATTCACAAGACCCCCCACTCTGAACTGCCAGGTTCA
Organism: Symbiodinium sp. clade C Y103; assembly: GCA_003297045.1. Taxonomy (NCBI): domain Eukaryota; class Dinophyceae; order Suessiales; family Symbiodiniaceae; genus Cladocopium; species Cladocopium sp. clade C. The sequence continues at coordinate 28,436 of BGPT01002620.1, forward strand.
GGGATTTCCTCTGTTTCTGTTGATTAAACTCTCAACTATTGCTAGTTTCTGGTAGCTCTGCAGTTGTTCGTTGGTCACACGCACGAAACAAATTGACTTTTTGCGGTTCTTACCTAAGATTGACCATGGGTCAACCTTGGGATGCATCCACATCGGATGGGTAGTCTGATACTGGAATCTCTTGGCAAAAATAAGGAAACCACAATAATGTGGGTAAAACAATAAAAAACCAACCATTTGGGAATGGTTTATACAAGCTATTTATGGTGAAATTGGGGATGGTTTATTATTGTTTTACCCAGATTAGTAATTCATCATCTAATTCTTCATTTTGCACTGCATCCAAGAATATGAGTGTCCATTATTGAAGTCTCTGAAAACAAATCATGTTTTTTACATTTTTTAACTACCATGCAGCGAGTATCCCAAGTGATTTCCATTGATGTGCGTTTCCTAAACTAGGGGTGTCCCTTTTCAACATAGGTTTCCCCACGAAGGAACTGACCAATAAGCCGGATGATAACTTGCAGGTGACGACTCAGCGCGATGGTGGGCCCAGAAGCGCTGTCGTGGACTTAATGCGCAAAGAATGGATTTGTACGACTAAAACTAGTGGTGCTCCATAGTTAGCTTACGTTTATGGAATTTATACTTTACTATATATATATATATAGTTGGTTTATAACTCCAATAACTAGGGTTTATAGAGCTAAGTTGGTTTATAGCTCCAACAACAAGTGTAAGGGTTTATGGTATGCATATTATATATATATAATCATATGTATAATATCTAGTTCATGGATGTTTGTTTGGTTGCAAGTTCTAAGCCAACAAACACGGGTGCACCACTTTGTCGCAACCACTGGAAACAGAAATCATTTTGGATTACTTTAATTCGAAATGGGGATTTGACCAACATGGCGGTCTTGCCAACAAGCATAGAGGTCTTATCAGAGCTTATCAGTAGTAAGCATCATCACAGAACTTCCGGACTCTGATTGGTGGAAACAAAACACAATTCCTGTAACTTTGGCCCGTGGGGCCCGTGTTGCTGATTCAAGTGGGGTGTTGCTGGTCGCACAGCTGGAGGATCCTGTAAACAGCAGTGATTAATATATTATCAGGGGGGTTGGATTGGCATCATATCCATGAACACATGGTAGATATTGGTACATTGTATATATATATATACACATGTGTATATACACAATGTTTATACATTTTTTTACAGATACGATTTTGAATTACGTATGCATATATATATATATAATATGGATTCCGTCCAAACAGGGCGGTTACATTGTTTAATTATCAGGAGGCCAAAAGTAAAAAATAATACACATATGTTCTTTCCTCTTCGCATAATATAATGGGTGTATAAACATATATATATATATAATATGTATGATATATATAATATGACATATATATATATGTATGATATATGTAATATATTATATATATGATATATGCTATGTTCTATTATATACATATGTTATATGATTTGTAAATATATTCATATCGATATGATATATATATATATGAATATACATATATATATATATAATATATATATATAATATATATAATATATATATATATGATTATATATCTTCATGTTTGACATTATATTTCTTTGCTTTATATATACATATGATCTCTATGTATTTATTTTTGATAAATGTTACATCCTTGGAAACAACCAGGAGTAAAACATCACAACATTATCATATCAGATATCGGTGGCTGATGGATGATTTTCCTATGAATGAATGATGTTCCTATGAATCCATTCTAGTCTATATACGTATGTATGTACATATATATATATATATATCTTTGTATATATAAACGCGCAATGCCTGGCTTTGCCCAGGCGTTGTAATGTCGTTGGTTCCAAAGAGGAACACTAGCAACATTCAATTGGGAAGATGAAGAAGAATCAATTGCTGCTCCGGGCAAAGCCCTGGCATTTGCTGTATAATATTGTATTATATATATATATGTATAACATAGGTAACGTGGGCAAGCCAATTTCATGAAACTTCCGTTTTGAGGATGGGAAACATACCACCAATCATTTATGGTGATTTCAGGGATGGTTTCTTGTTGGGTTTACCACATTATACATATATATATAATTATATATATATATATATGTATGCATGAATGACCCATGTTTAGGGGATTTCCTAATAATTACCATGTTTGATTGCTGGAGAGTATTCGCAACAAATTCAGAAATGATTCAAACAAAGTTCCCATATGCTCTACGTGTGGTATATACATTGATCATTATTGAATTATTGACCTACGTTTGGGTTTGGGCCACTTCATCGACTTCATCGGTAAATATATTACACATCATATGGGGTTGAGATTGAACTAAACAAATCCACGGTTTGTTTTTCTCCAACAGTCTCGATTGAAGCCAGTGAGATTCATCTTCGGTGAAGCTCCAATTTTGGGCAAGAGATGAATCATCTTCTAGATGGGGCCCCTGCTCATCCATAACTCTCAATGGCAATCTGAACATACCCTCTGGTTGTTTAACATAGCTATTGAAAAATAGTGATTTATAGTTGCTTTACCTACTAAACATGGTTATTTTCTATAGCTACGTTGGTGGTAATGATTATGTAAATCCCAATGGAATTGGATCGATGTCCAAAGTGACTGCAGTTTGGGGTTCGGATTTTGGGGGCTGTACCTAAGCAGTTCTTTTTTGGGACGAAGACAAGCAAACTTGGGCAATACACAGAACGACAACCAACATATGGCTGGTCAAACTTGGGGTAGAGAAAAAAACATGGTCATCCCTAAACCAAAAAGATCTCAATAAATGAACCAAACTCTGTGGGTTGGAACCCCCATACCTGATCCGCAGCTGTTTAATTTATCATTTGTATCAAATAAAACACCGATATTTTAAGTGAGTACGTCAGTTTGACCCATGACTCATGGACATCACAACATCCAGAAATCTGCGCAACCTTTTGCAAGAAAAACATGTTTAGGAAGATTTTTGGGAACCAAATGGTTTTGATCGATGTTACAGATATTTTCGGTGCATCACACCTGCCGTCAGCATCCTTCAACAGTTTGGAAAGCCACATTTCTATAATATTTATATTTATATGTATATATATATATATACTATGTGTGATCCAATATGCATATGTGTATATATATATACATCATATTTCGTATAGTATGATACATATACAATATTGCAATATGTAGGAATATATACTCATGCACAAACATATATATATATATATACACATAGATACATATATATATATATATACATGTATGTATACATCATGATATTTATACATATGCCAGTTGACGTGGAGTTTGGGTTGGCGTTCCGAGTTCATAGGTCCCACTCAGACTCAAAATCAGTTATTCTTTTCCAAAGAGTCACTTCACATGATGGATAGGATCCTTGGTTACCTTCTCAGATGCCTCGATTTCAGCGGCCGGGAGTACCTATAGGATTAAGTTTGATACACCATGATACCCCCATAGCTATGGAAAATTGCGCATTTATAGATAATTTACGGCCTAGAAATGGCGATTTTCCATAGCCATGTTGGTTTATTGGAGGGTATTTTATTGGATTAAAACCATTGCATCCATTGTGCTGTCCATGCGACCAGACTTCCTGAGCTTCGGGATCTGTACAGGAACATACCACTGGGCCACGGGGAAATCCTGAGAGCCAGGTTGGAGCCCATCCCACAAAATGATCTGGATTTGATTGAAAACTTCGGGGAACTCGATCTAATCCACATAATCAGACCATGCTCCCCGTTGAAATTGCGATGTTGGGATTAGCCCAATTTCAGACACACGTATTTCACGTGTGACGGAACGTAGGATTTTTTAGCCATTTCTCATGGGCCACAAGGAGTGGTTGCCAGGACTGGGAGCTTCGATTTATGCAGGGTATGGGTTGACAATAGGGTGGTTCCACCTGGATCATTTTGGATCTTCCCAAGGAGGGGTACCACTTCTGAGCTAGGGTTCTTACCACTCGACCATAAATACGGCTGCGTCATGCTGCGTCTAAAAAAGGGGGTATACATACCCATACCAGAGGCAACCACCTTTAAGAAAATAGAAACATTGACCCCAGTCATTCTCCTGGCACCGTCGTCGCAAACCGTAGGGCAAACGACGTAGATTTTGAGTTTAGCCTCGAGCTGCCTGGTTCTATATGCAAAGGATCGAGTGCTTTTTGGATCTTTTTGCGTTGCGATGGGCTGTTTACTGAGGGGGGAAGAAGACGCAGAAATCCTGGAAGTGGGAAGAGGACGGGACGTGGCTGGCTTTGGCTGGTCGTTGTTGTCGTCGTGGTCGTTGTCGCTGTTGCTGTCTCTGCTGCTATCGCTGTCGTCGTGATTGTGGCTCTGGCTCTTTGTGCTTGTTCGCTACATTCTTTGGATAATTCCGGTTATTCCTTCTGTGTCGTGGGGCAGCATGGCATGGCCGAATGAAAATTGCGATTTCGTGGTGTGCCTACACCGATTGGTTTCTGATCCGGGCAAATATTTTGCAGAGCCGGTTGAATTGGCTTCATGTCTGATCGAGTTTGTCATCTGGCAGGACAGCAATGAAGAGGCCGGGGCTGATCTCATTTGTGGGCTGAGTCGTAGTGGCAGCAATGGGAAACCTCATCATGTTGATCATGCTTTTGTTTTTTTTGAAAATCTGAGTTGGCAAAGTTTTTGTACGTGGGACGCATTCAATGTCAACATCCCAAGTCCAAAGTCACAATGTGTTAGAAGTTGTAAAGCAAAGAATGGTTCGCTTCTTTTTTGATATGTCTTTGATCGTTCTCTCATTTCATGTCCCGCCTGGGCTGGTTTGACAAAGAAGGTTCCATTTGTTTGCCCCAAATCTGCTGGTTCAGCTACATATGATTCATGAATAACAATGTGTTGAATCATCATTTAATGTTGCAGGATGTTGTGGGTCCATTACGATTTTTTAGGATTGTGGCTGAACATGGGGAATGAAAACAAAGTTGGAAACTCCAGTATACGGTATACAGGCATACAGGTCGATTCCTTGTGTATGATGCAATGCCAAATTTCGATCGTGTTTCCGGCAATATTAATGATTGAAAATCACATGTATCGTAACAGAGGGTGGAACTTTGCGTTGGTCAACATGGCAGCAGAGATTCTCACAAATTTGTCCTATGGAGCACCAATGAAATCAATGCTATGGGCTGGTGGTGTGAGATTTGTTTCAACTGTTTCCATTGTGCCTCACATCGCCATCCTGATAAGTTCATGCTTTTGATGACGTGAAATGACCAAACAAACATAATCAAACATACCCAAACTATAAACATGTTATTGATAGTCCATTGTCAATTTTTTGCACATGACCGATCAGTCGTAACATTGTTTTGTTTGCTGATGACTTTCCTTCATGGCGTATCTTCCAATTAGGGGCCCATCTTTGTCACCCCCCCCTTCATGACTTTGTGACCCTAACTCGTTGGTCATTTTGATGTGCAACATAATTTTTTCATTCGCAGTGTGGTGTAAATGCAAAAAAAAGGCCTGGTTTCAGCGGGTCAAATGGTCAAATTGGGTCATTGGGGTGTGATTTTTGGCATTGTTTCAACAATTTTTTGTAATATTCACCCATGTATGGATATTGCTTATCCACACGTTGATTTTCAACTATATGTGACATTTTAAATCAATGTAATTACATTGGATCATTTTTTTGGCATCCACCCTATGAGGGCGTCGCAAGGTGTTGTCGTTTTGACACACGTCATGCCCGTCAGTTAGAAGTTGTACCCATCAGTTAGAAATTGTGCCCGTCAGTTAGAAGTTGTGCCCGGATGACGTGATGATATTACTGGGGTGGGGAAAATTGGGCGGTGGGGGGGTTGGGGAGGAAATCACCAGACTTGAACACACACTTGATGCTACGCTGTGAAATCTTCTCTTGCACACACCCACACACTTGATGCTATGCTGTGCACTTGCACACATTTGATGTTACGCTGTAAGATTTTCTCTTGCACCTGCACACACACACTTACTTGAGCAAAGAAAAACTGCATCTCTCCTTTGTGCAAAACTTTGAAATCGAAATACATGCGTTGAGGTGGAAAAAAATTGCGTCGGCGACCCCTCTTGGAACATGAATTTTGAGAACATGTACGAAGCACAAGTTTTTGAAGGTGTCGCCCCTAAAAAACGTGCGACGCCTGAGAGGGACAGATCCCATGTAATTGCCTTGGATCATCATTTAGGCTTCACGCGGATAGAAACCCGCGTCGTTTCGTGCATCACAGCATTTCTGTGTTGTTTCTTGGATTTCATGATTCATGTTCCGCAGCCATTTGCATGTTAATTTTTCCTGCGTTTTCCCATGCAATTTCAGCATGCCTCTTCATGCAGACAAATTTCACCTGTCAACAAATCAAATTTCATGTGCAGAAAGGTGACAATCAGGCACCGCAAAATTATCAATCTATGTGTAGAGACAAGTTTTGCAGAATTAAAGTTGTGTGCAAGTGCAAAAGAAGATCAGCGTAGCGTAGCATGACGTGTGTGTGCAAGTGCAAGCGAAAATCAGCGTAGCGTAGCATGACGTGTGTGTGTGTGTGTGTGTGCAAGTAGACATGAACGTTATTGCCCCACCCCACCCCACCCCACCCCACTATAGCGTAGCATGACGTGTGTGTGCAAGTGCAAGAGAAGATCAGCGTAGCGTAGCATGACGTGTGTGTGCAAGTGCAAGAGAAGATCAGCGTAGCGTAGCATGACGTGTGTGTGCAAGTGCAAGAGAAGATCAGCGTAGCGTAGCATGACGTGTGTGTGTGCAAGTGCAAGAGAAAATCAGCATAGCGTAGCATGACGTGTGTGTGTGTGCAAGTGGACATGAACGTTATTGCCCCACCCCACCCCACCCCACCCGAAATAACACATATGCATATTGTATTGCGGGTTTCTACCCGCGTGTAGGGACTTACTTGAGCAAAGAAAAACTGCATCTCTCCTTTGTGCAAAACTTTGAAATCGAAATACATGCGATGAGGTGGAAAAAAATTGCGTCGGCGACCCCTCTTGGAACATGAATTTTGAGAACATGTACGAAACAGAAGTTTTTGAAGGTGTCGCCCCTAAAAAACGCGCGACGCCTGAGAGGGACAGATCCCATGTAATTGCCTTGGATCATCATTGGATCATTGGTTTTTAAACCCATTTATTTGTTCTTGGGCATAATCTTGCACTCACGAAACCGCCAATCAAATGTTTGACCGCTCACAGGCGGCCAACGATGGCTGGGTACCGCCCTGCCCCTGCCCGAACTGGACGATTTTTTGTGGCATTTAAAGCACCAACCAGATAAATCATGAACCATCGTTAAAAAAAGATGAAACATGGCCTTTCATCATTTTTTTATCACTTGTCAGACATCATCCAATTGTCATGACCCGAAAAGGGTTTTTCACCACGGGATATCGGAAGCGCAAGATGGATGGTGCAATGTATTCGAAAAAACAATGGATGCTTACAATATCTTACAATATTACATGTTTCCAGTATCTTATTCGGTTCCATGGACATGGCACTCTTTACTTTTGATGGATGTGTGTTCCGTAGTACCATTGTTTTTCCTCGAATTGTGGGATCCCTCATATTTATTGCAATTCACTTAGGGGAATCATGGTAAACCATCAAGTTTTGGGGTACCCGCATGTTCCCAACAGCAGTAAAAAACGTTGTTGGTTTTGCTACACACCTCTTGGAACAGCCAATGAAAAAAATGGCTACGAAAAAAAGAACGATGCTGTAGGTCACTTGCTGGTTACCTTTTTTTTGGATGTTGTTGCCCTTCTACGAGGCACAGGTATGACTCAGAACCATGGATTCCTGAAATCCTTTCCAGCACCATGATCTTATCCTACATGTGCCCTGGTCATGGTAAAAGAAATTGGATCGTGTACCCATATTGAGGGATCAAACATCATCAAACATCATCAAACCGTTAGTAGGGATAATTCAGATATATTCAAATATATATATATATATATATTATATATTATATATATATATATTATTATACTATATAAGTATATTTGTATATTATAGTTATAGGGATTCCCATTTTGGGATGGATGACCATAGTCCATAGTCATCCCATGCAGCTTGACCACGGCGTTTTGAAAATTGCTGGGTTCGGTAGGGCACTCGCACCATGGCTAGGTTCATTTGTTGCTCCAAATGGTCGTTTTTTAAGTGTAAATACAATTACGGTGAAGGCTCTGGGTTCCCCGGAATGTCATGAATTTGGAATTTGGTTCCATGATAAAATGTCCTGTTTTACTGACTTTTTATAGTATTTCGTGGTGATGTGGTGTTCCATGAACTTGAGATTTGATTCAATACATCAATCTCGCGGACAACATCTTCCAGGTATGTTGGACTGAAAATCAGGAATTTTGAATCAGTTTGTTTTTGCAATCAAAGGGTTTGGTTGTAGCAAACCGTTGTAATTGCGCATCCACAGAATTTGATCGTTTGAACGGAAGACAGGATGTCATAATTCATTGGAGAACCATGGGCGAAATGCATTTCGGCATTTTTTCAGCAACGTAACAGCATCTTCAAAGTAACAACATCTTCCAAAAAACAACATCTTCAACGTAACAACATCGCCAACGTAACAACATCGTCAACGTAACAACATCGTCAACGTATATAACAAAACCTTCGACAAAGCAACATCTTCAACGTAACAACATCTTCAACACAACAACATCCTCAACATAATAGCATCTTCAACGGAACAGAATCTTCAACATAACAACATTTTCAACATAACAGCATCTTCAAGGTAACAACATCTTCAAAATAACAACATCTCACGCAACAATCATGACGTTATTACATCCTCCCCCACCCCCCCCACTTGCCACCCTTCTCTCTACCACAACGGAGATTAACATTGCAGCATTTGTCATCTTACGCATCATGACGTTATTACACCCCTCCCACCCCCCCACACCCACCTGTATACTATACGGGCAAGACGACAGGTTCCTCGAAGCTCCGGGGAAACCCCAGCCTTGACCCTATAATTACCGCATATAATTTATTGTAATATGATATAATATAATATAATATAATATGATAAAATATATTTTAGTATAATATAATGCAATATGATATAATATCATTTAATACAATATAATACAGTATATACACATATATATATATATATATAAATATACATACAGATCAGTATATGCATATAAATAGTGTATTGTAATATGAATATTTGATATCATGGGTTTTCAGGATGAATTCTATCATTGGCAATCAGCTCCATGGTTTTTTTCATCCACCATTTGGGATGATCATTTTCCCATTCAGACCGTTTTTGCCCTCTATTTAGTTCAGATCCCAGCAATTGCCATGGCCATGGATTTGTTGTTTTGGCAAAAACGAAATTTAAATATACTTCAACTACTATTGACGCGTTTTCGAAAAGATAAAACAACTGTTACATACTAGAACTTGCTGGGTCAACTTTGGATTCTTGCATGGCGAATACTTTGGTCTTGTGCTGTACTGTAAATGGTGATGTTTTTATGATTTACGTTCCGGCGGACGACTCCATGACAATTTTTTAAGGCATTTAAGGTTGGCCATGTGTGATGGTGACTCATTTTTCCATCTGTTTGAACATCACTATCCCCATGTTTCAACTATTGAATCCACTTGTACAGGACTACCAAGTGTTGCGGGGGCAGTGTGTATACATGGATATGAATGTTGTTCATTGACTTGCATAGTGTATGCATAAGACTCTCTAGTACGAGCCACCGCAAATCTTCACGTGTCTTACTACTCAATGCCCAATGTACAACTGTGCATCAAGTAGAAAGTGTACATTTGGCAGGACATACCATGAATGTGCCACAGGCATCCGCATTTATGTCTACTGAATACTGCACAATCTCACATATTTGCAAAGGAGTGCACAGGTGTGTTGACACCTCCTACGAAGCATTCACTGACCAAACCATTCTTGTCCAGGACTTACTTGGTTTGCCACCCTGTTGAACACCAAAGTTTAACCCACAGTTTCTGACCGAATTTCCTACAGGGTCCTGGGTAATATACCCAAGTCATATATAGCAACCCCAAAATACATAGACAAGTTGGAAACCTGGAAATATGAGGTAAATATTATACTTTCCATGAAACAGGTTCCTTTCTTTTTGTGGGACAAATGGAGTATACCCCCAGATGGCCATGATGATGAACAATGTGAATCTTGGGCGGAGCTCCCTTAAATTTTCAGACAAACCATGACAAGCCCACACCTGACATATGAATGCATATGGAGGTTTCAAAGCTATGAGGTACCCCCAAATCAACCAACAATAGACCATGACAAGGTATTGAAACCGATGGTGACTTGTGGATCCCCACTTTAAGATAATTTAAGAAACCATACTATTTTAAGATATTGTGCATGTAATTCCATCATTGAAACACGTTTCCACATCGCGGCATGGCCCTGACGGCTGCCCTTGGCCGCGAGAGTTGCTGCGCTGATGGGGCTCGAGGGGCTTGGAGGGCTCGGAGCACTGCTGCAAAGGCGGAAAAGTGCAATTGTTCAGTAGGAATCCGTGTGCAGATGTGTTTTTTATTGGTAAAATAATGTGGATGTTACCATCAAACCCGCAATAGTAGTGTGGCCGGGATTCTAATGTCTAAGAAACACCGGTTGAAAAAACACATGAAGAGCAGTGGTTCAACTTGTGAATGGTAGAATCGCCAGGGATTTTGGCCAGCAAATCGCTATTTTAATAAGGACATTTTGGGAACATGATGATTTGCCGTCAAACACTGAGATTTCACCAGCAATCAATGTGGATTGACTGCCAATTACGTGAGATTTCACCCAAACTATTTCTGTGGGTTTGTGCGGACAGGGTGGATTGCTGCCACACATGGGGTAAAGATTATAAATAGAGTACTAATCTTACTGAGTATAGTATGAGGATATAAGGGTATATTCGAAGGAAGTTTAGAAGTCAAACTTCCGACAATATGGACAGATGGAAAAGCACAGCCAGGAAGAAAGTCAGAAGAGAGAAGATCAGATGCGGAGAAAGTNTTCCGACAATATGGACAGATGGAAAAGCACAGCCAGGAAGAAAGTCAGAAGAGAGAAGATCAGATGCGGAGAAAGTCAGAAGAGAGAAGATGCAGGTGCCCGAAAAGGTAGGAAAGTCGCCAAACACTGTGTTTTTCCAATGTTTTGTGGCTCCGGAGGGTCGAAAAGTAGGCTCGCTAAAGCGGCGGGTGCGGAGCCATCTGGGCAGATGAGAGATCAAAAATTGCANTTTCCAATGTTTTGTGGCTCCGGAGGGTCGAAAAGTAGGCTCGCTAAAGCGGCGGGTGCGGAGCCATCTGGGCAGATGAGAGATCAAAAATTGCACGCCGTTGTGGCGCGAAGCACATTTGCAAGTCAAAATGCTAAAAACACCACATGTTTGGACCACTTTTGGAAGTTGAGATGTGGAAAAAGTGCGCGCCGTTGTGGCGCGAAGCACATTTGGAAGCAAAAAGTGTTAAAAACTGTCGGTCTTGGAGCACTTTTGGGAGTTGAGATGTCGAAAAAGCGCACGCCCTTGTGGCGCGAAGCACATTTGGAAGCAGAAAGTGTCAAACATTCAAAAACTGTCGGTCTCGGAGCACTTTTGGAAGTTGAGACGTCGAAAAAGTGAACAGCGCTGCGGCGCGAAGCACATTTGGAAGTCAAAATCTTAAGAACATCTCAGGTCCGGCGCGCTTTTGGAAGTTGCGATGTCGAAAGTGCACGCCGCTGTGGCGCGAAGCACGCTTCGAAGTAAAAATGTACAAACACTACATGCTCGGAGCAGTTTTGGAAGTTGAGATGTCGAAAAAAGTGCACGCCGTTGTGGCGCGAAGCACATTTGGAAGTCAAAAGTGTTAAAAACTGAAGGGGTTCGGAGCACTCCGATGACGATTCGATGTCGAAAAAGTGCACGCTGTTGTGGCGCGAAGCACATTTCCAAGTCAAAAGTGTTAAAAACTGAGGGTTTCGGGACGATTTTTGAAGTTTGGATGTGACTACAACACAACTACAAGTACAAGCACAAGTACAATTACAACCACAACCACAACTACAACTACATTACCACTACACCTACCACTGCAACTACAACTACAATTACATTACCATTACAACTACCACTACAACTACAACTACATTACCACTACCACTACCACTACCACTACCACTACCACTACCACTACCACTACCACTACCACTACCACTACCACTACCACTACCACCACAACATACAACAACATACAACAATTACAGAAACTACAACACTACAACTACAACACTGCAACTACCACTACCACTGCCACTACCACTACAACTACAACTACCAACACAACTACAACTACCACCACAAGTACAACTACCAATACAACTACAACTACCACCACAACTACAACTGCCACTACCACAGCAACCAGCACTCCTGCTCCCACTCCCACTCTCACTACAACTACAACAACAACAAGTACATCACAACTACAGCAGCAACTACAACTTCCACTACCACTACAACTACAACTACCACTAGAACTACAACTACAACTACAACTACAACTACAGCAGCTACAACTACAACAACTACAACACAACTGCAACTTCCACTTTATGACAACTACACTACCACAACTACAACAACTACATCCACAACTACAACTACATCTACAACTACATCTACAACCACAACTACATCTACAACTACAACCACAACTACATCTACAACTACATCGACAACGGCATCTACAACCACAATGTCGGTCCATCAGTGGGTTTGCTCTGCCATCCATCATTCACAGCAACCAACCTCTCCTATAGGTTTCCTATCTTTGAAACTTCCGCCACCGCCTTGTGTGGTACTACGGGAACCAACAACATGATGTCGGTTTGCCTAGAAAATGGCGATACCGCAACATATGGCAATCCAAACATGTGAGCAAATGTCCATATTATATTGGACACACTTGTTCCAACATAATAAAAAACATATTTTGATGGGGAAAAAATGGTTATCCACTGGATTTTTGAACGCCCGATTTTGAATATTTCATAGGACGCTCCCAGATGGAGGCATCAAGGCCCCATATGTCGTCCCTTCAAGCGTTTTTGTTTTGCCCCAGCCATTGTTATGGATTTTGAAGGATATTACACCAAAGTAATCCTATTCAAGAAATAGAATACGATTAATCAGGAAAAAACACCATATATGTACACATATTATCCCTATGCCTGAAAACATTACTTACATGAAATTGAACGCATTTTTCCAGGCTGAAAGATCTGCCGGAACCAAGATTTGCTGAGTACTGTACACTTTCCACAGTTTTGTACCCTCTGGTAAATGTTTACATAACTATGGAAAATCACCATTTTTAATGGGAAAATCCACTATAAATTTTCCATTTTCAATAGCTATGTTTGTTTACCAAAGGGTAAGTTTCATGACGTCACTTCAAAGTCAATGTGTGTATTGGTCAAAAAGGGGGTTGTCTGAAGAAATGCGTACCCCCTAAGTTTGATGGTTGATCATTACTTTTGCGATTACAGTTACTCTGTTGATGGTATACCTCATCCTTGATGGTATACCATTGAACAAACCCAAACAATCAACACAACTATATAATGTGGTTGAATAAATACGTTCCTTTTCTGGTTGGTCAATCCTCCATATGTCCTATCATGTCGCAACCATGTCAAGTCGCAGCCCCTAAATTCACTGGTCAAGCATCATTTTTGCGATTTGAAATGGCCATGAATTGGCGGTGAAAATGGATATACTCCATTTTCAGACACACCCATCATACCCATCACAGCCACATGACTCAAGGGTTGTAATGCAATCAGAGCCGTGAATCCTACCGGGTGGCCCAACAATAACCTCCCAATCGTGTGTGGTTTGTACAACCCATTTCTGGAAAAACCGGTGGTGATTCACGCTTCTGGGTTTATCACATTACTAAAATCATTACTGACTATATATGTGTCTACGGGCTAATAACCCCATCTAATCCTCATTCAATTAAGTTCATGTGGTTTCACCAAATTACTTGTAATGGATTTTGCCCCAACAAAAAACAAGTGTCTGATTTTGTGACTTGTGATATGATATCCTCATGCTTGTTGGTTATTGATGGTTGCATCACTCCTTGGTGGTTCACACCAGCTAGTATTTGTTTTTTAAGCACCAATGCTTTTTACCCCTCTTATGACTGGGGTTAAACCCCACTTACGAACTGGAGTGAAGCAGCACCAAGTATGCTTGCCACTTGCCTGAGAACCACATTTTTTATCATTTTTTCCGTGGAAAATATGACCATTCTATCCATCCCAAAAAACGAATCACCCCAGGTGCCCCCAGGTAAGATCTGCCGCCCAGTTCAGCGAACACCGCGTCCACTGGTCCTTCTCGCCATCCGCAAGCGGAGCTTGCGCGGTATGCCTTGGCCTTGGGGCCCTTGGGGCCCAGATCAGGACGGTCATCCGGAAATCTACGACGTCACGGAGGAAAGGATGGTGAGTTAATATGGAGGTTTCCCCTAAGTCACCATGGATTTCATGGTGATTTATATAATGGATTATTCATGGGATAGGAATGGAAATGATAATCAATGGTGGTTTCCTAAAGTTTTGGGGTTACCCAAGTCACCATGGGTTTCAATAGTAAAATGTTCCAATGTTGGATGATTTGGCGTACCCCTATTTTGGGAAACCCACCAATATGTTAAGTGATGTTTGTTTCAGGTTGGTGAATCTGTTATCATTTTCCCAGAGTCTAAAGAATGAAAAAAACAACATGTATAAATCCAGGATTTTCAAGAACAACACGTATGTGAATGACTAATGTTATATTGTATTATATGATATGAGCATATATATTTGTTGGCGCCTCTAGCCCACAAAGGAATTCGCCACCCGCTGGTAATCTGACCTGGCTGGCTGGGAGCTGGGAAATCCACATCAATGTCACTTGTATTTTATGACTATTGGCATTTGACAAATAATCATTCAACTATAGATACATAATATATATATATATACATATGATTTGTATATAATTGTACTATGACAAATAACAGGCTTATTATGTTGACAACATACCGTATGAGTTTGGCTCAAATTATCATCATGGTGCCCCTATAATTTGCCATACAAATGAACTAAATCCTTCCTTTGAGACAATCAAAGGATGGATTAGATGTCATCATTCCACGTGTGTTATCCCATGGCATCCCCATGAAAGTTCTCATTCCAGTCATCCCCACATAAGGTGAGGCCCCCGTTTACACTAGCTAAGTTGACGCACACGACTTGGTGAACACTAGGGTTGATTGGGGGACATAACTCTTGGTATTCATGAATTTGGGAACCAACTTATCCCCATCATGTACAGTAGAACCTTAGGTTGTAATGGAATCAAATGGAAGATTGAACGGTATACGGTATACCCCATGTTCATCCATTTTCAGGCAGATCCATCATACCCATCAACTATATAGCTTATAAAAGTTTATAATCCATAGAACATCATATAACTGTTGGCCCACAACCACAATTCATACGCCCATAGAGCAACACATATCACTGGGAAGTCACAGGAGTCCTCAGCGGCGTTTTCGGGGCCCTCGGATCCGTGCGCTGGGAGAAGGGGTTTCCACTCTGCCAGGCCGGGAATGACCTTGAAAAGGGTCTCTAAAAGCTGGAAAAATAGAAGTTTGTCTCAAAACAGGGTACCCCCCAATCCTCTGGTTATATAATCATCATAGTACCTATTGAATGGCTATTTTATGGGTATATCTCATTTTCAGACAGACCCATATGGGAACAATGTGGGAAAATATGGAGGAAATATGGTGGAACATACAGGAAAATCTTGTGGAACCATGAAAACATGACGAGTTTCATGGAACATGTGGAGAAAATATAAAGAACTGTTTGGGAAATATATGGGACAAAGTGAGGATTTTACCACTCTAACAGTAGATGATGTGGATTCAACTACGAATATATACATTTCCTGCATTGTGATGTTTCAGCCAGATCCATTGGTGAATTTCAATAAGCATCAAGGAATCACAAACTTGTGTGTTCAAATGTGAGAGAGATCATGGAGGTAGGAAGACCAAGACATAATGGCGATATCGAACAAAAAACCTGGGAACATTGGGGAACCCTACTTGAGCAACTTGAGAGTACTACGGAAATCTTGTCATTTCCATCAGTTTGGGATGTACTGCAGCACAGTAGTCAGGAATAAACGGAATAAACAGTGATGCTTTCACAATGACGAGTCATCACCATCCCAAATTGGACCAGTCCATAGAGTCGAAGTCCCCAAAAGAGATATCCATGTGCTTTTCCTACAAGCATACGAATCTCACTTTTATCCCTTTGGAGCCCCTGTTTTTGGTTCTCAGCCTTCTCAGCAATGTGCACAGTACTGGTACTGGTACCCCATAATGGTAGCTGCAAATCGATTTGTGGTCCTTTTCACAGACCCTACGAGCCATTCCCCTTCCTTCGCGTTCAGAACCTACACAGAATGATGAAACTGGGTGTGTCAAATTGTGAGACCCGTCATCTCGCTGATGAGTATTGATCCAATTGTAAGGGCAATCAATAGCTTTGTGCTCCGGTGTTAGCATTCCAAATTTAACTGGTGATGGGGTGGGCCGCCATAAAGTACAATGCTCCTGTCTATGTCGAAGATCCCGTGGAGTCATCCCAAGGTGTTGTGGAATCATCCACCAGAGAAAGAGAATACAAATAGTGACCCAGAAGGGCAAAGTGAAGAAGGCCCCAAGAAAGATGATGAACACAAAGGGAAACCATCAATTTGTTGGCACAACTGTTTCTCGTGTGAGTTTTTGTGACCTGCTAGGTGTGCGGAAGAGGAGCGATCTCACGAAGGACTTCAAGTGGGGGACTGGGTAAACCCTCTTGTTTTTGGACCAATATATAGCCATGTTAAGGATGTTTTGCCATGGCCTGCCAAGTTTTCTGAGTTCGACTGAGAAAACACATGTATCAAACATGTTGCAACCACAGTCTGGAAGCAACACATGAAGGATCACTCAGCTCATTTTTCCAGAATTCCCATGGATTCCCTATGTTCGCCAAATCCACTATTATCATTTTGTCGTCGGTGACCCTTTTTGTCCCGAATTGCCTATTTATCCCAGACTTGGATAAAGAAAACATCTACAAGGATTACCAGGCGGATTCCGGCACCGCTTTATGGTTGAATCAACTCAAATCACCTTCAAATCATCTCAATTTTCATGCTTGAGCCATCTAAATCTCTAAAGTTGCATGAATCTTTATGGTTAAATCATCCATAGTCAGCCTAAAAAGTTGGATCTTCCATCCAGATCTGCCCCCTCCCCCCCCTGGGTGCGGCCAGTCCTCAGGAGCGCCTGCAGTGGCTGCAACGCAGCGAGAGGCAGCGCCAGGCTGCCACGCGCGCGGTGAAGCTGCGGCAGGTCCTAGTGGTCTCCGAAGAGATGGCGGCGGAGGCGAGAGCTGTGGGGGATTTGTTGAAGATGGCGGGGATTCTGAGAATAGGGTACAGTAATGTACAGTATATATATAATATATAATTAATATATTATATAAGATATTATATATATATATATCTGTATATATATATATATCTATCTATAAATATATATATATATACCTTCTGGTAATCAAACATGGCTTGCTGGAAAATCCACTATCTATATATATAGATGATTTTCCCAGCTATAAGCCTCTACTTAGTTCGGGGATTTCCAAGCGAGCCATGTTTGAGGACACCGGAGGGTAATATATATATATATGTATATCATAATATATATATATATATATCATACATATATATATATATATCATATGTCCCTAACTCCAAAGGTTCATGACCAATATCTATCCATGGGCTCCAGGTGCAGCGGCAGTTAGTGGCGGAGCCAGAGACCTGGCAGAAGCTGAGCGAACTGAGCCTGGAGGAAGGCGAGCTAGGCGCGGCCGGGGGTTGGGGGCCCGGTGTTTTCCGGGGGGACGGGGGAGAAGATCAATTGGGGATGGGTCAAAATTTAAGCCCTATGGGACCACAGATTTTAGTATAGGTTTAGTATTAACCATCTACTTGTTGGGGTACCCAATTTTAAAATACCCTCAGGTTGGCAGGTTCTAGAATGCCTAGCCCCTGGGGCTAAACCCAAAGGGTTCTAGAATGGTCTGGGGATTATTTTAGAACTCAAAACGGGGACCATTGTAGAACTTTGGAAGTTTGTATAATACTAATCTGACAATGTATAGTGCAGGTTGTGCGCAGGCATCGTCATCCCCAGCGAGCCCGTGGTTGAAAGCAATTTGCCAGGTTGATCCTCCTGTTGAAACCATGGTTTA
>BGPT01002620.1:48803-61187 GCA_003297045.1 Symbiodinium sp. clade C Y103
TTGTCGGTTTCATCTGGGCCATGTTTTCTGGATCAAATTTCCATATCGTTTTTTGCCACGAAATGCAAGGTTTCAACAAGGTGTTTTTTGATGATTTTTTGTAAGGGATAGGCGCACCATTTCAGAACCCATTTTAGAACCCTGATTGCGGAATTGAAACTCGAGGCTTTGGGTTCTAGAATCCCCCTTGGGGTNAGGCGCACCATTTCAGAACCCATTTTAGAACCCTGATTGCGGAATTGAAACTCGAGGCTTTGGGTTCTAGAATCCCCCTTGGGGTTTCCATTTTAGACCATGTATTTGGGTTCTAAAATGAAACCCAAGGGTTCCTGAGCCAACTTGAGGGTATATTTTAAACCCATACCCAATTCTTCGCCCATGTGTTGATTCACCCAGCATTGTCTACATTAACAACCCCTAGTCATGGAAACGTCGAAATAAATTGCAGTACTAGATCATCTAACCCGTTTTTTTGTAAACCATTCTAACTCCTAGAAACACTTTTCAGCATCTTTTTGGGGATCATTGTAGATGGTGGTTGAGCAAACGAATTGGACAATTTAGATACAATGGGGATTTAATGGGATATAATTATGGTACAGTACTGGGGTCCTAGTATTATCACAGTTGTATATATATATATATATACATATAATCATATGCAATCAAATATAGGAACATATAGGAACCCTGGTTCAGCTTTTGATTAATTTTTGTTTTGGGCCCATTGATGCGGAGCATTTATTGAATCTTAGCGGAACGGGATCATTTTTGTCCACGGCCCCTGGTCATCCCGGCAGGGATGACCTGACTGGGATGCTGCAGTCTGATAGGCTGAGATTTTCTTGTTTGTTTTCTGAATCTTTTGTATGATATGTATTGATATGTGAGTTCACTATGTATATATATATATATATTTATATGATCATATGTATATATATATACATATAGGATGATATTATTTTCCATTAATTAACGACAATATATGACAGTTCTATATAATGTATATTATATATCATAATATGTATATTATATATCATAATATGTATATTATATATCATTATATCATGGTGACGTTGGGGCCAGCTGGATATTTTCTCAAACAGCATGGGGGGATTTGGGCAGCAACAATTGGTGATTGAACCAGCAAACATGTGAATGGCTAGTACTAGCAGTGGGATCTCATGTCTTCATCAACCCTCAACCATTGATGGTTCGACAATGTTAGACATATTGGATGATATTGTTAGATTCCCATAGACAATGGGGTTGAAGCACATGCCAGAAGTTCAATAAAGAAACGGCTAAAGAATATGCAGCAAATTGGTGACACGAATCAGAGGGTTTTGATGTGTCTTATCAGAGGGTTTTGTAGTAAACGTACGGTCTATTCAATGCTCGATTTGGTCGCCCCTTGTTGTCGCAAACTCACTTTGACCGTAGGCAAAAGATGGCAAAAGTTTGCTTCATTTTGTAAAACAGTGATTGGACGTACCCTTCCTGTAATGCCCGACAAAAAGGGGGCTCCTGACCCATATGCAACGATGGAATGATGTGGATTGGTGGTGAAACATAGTGATTGGGCAGCAAAGGCAAGGCGCCAACCCAGCAAAAACACGGATAGAATAGAATCCAGATATGATGGTGGTTCAGCAACAGATGTTTCAACCAACAAATGTAAATATGTAAACTACTTTTATCTTAATGAGACAACATTATAATATATTCCACAAACGAGATGTGGGAGGATGTCTGGTGACTAGTAAGATGTACTTTCAGTGCTTCCATGGAGCTGACATTTCCGTTGAGCCCACAATTGAACTGAAGTTGGGTCAAGACTCTACGGCTTGCTACATCACACTCTCAAGGAAGACAATGATACTTTGTTAGGCGTTGGATGATGTATCACCCTCCTCTTACCCATAATATGAATAACATCCCGTAATGAGCTATATATATATATATGTGTATAATTATATATATATACATAATTACATATTTGTATACAACATTATGACTAGATACATGTATCATGTTCCTTTGTTGCCTGGTGATACTCCGCGACGTTTTATGTACTGAACACACACACATCCATTCACCCTTGATGCATCAGGTTGGGTCGGGCTACTTGTCAGAATTTGACATGTTTGGCAAAGATTGAGGAGTGGCAAATGGTATATAGGTGAAATATGTTGTTTTTGTTGCCTTAACTGTGGAACATGTATTGTATAGTTTTATAATGTTATAGATATAAACTATACTGCAGTCTTCTGCTGAACATCATCATTTGTTTGCAGAGTGTCTACCGACAATTCAGCAAAGAAGCCCGTGATGTCCTATCAAATCCATGGATTTTTTTACCTTTCTATTGCGTATCAGAATGACTTGGAATATAATTGATTTAATTGGAATGATATCAGTTGACTTTTACCTATCTTAACCCGCAATTCCAAGAATCATCAGAATCATGATTGAATTTCAAGGTGTTTCAAGTATGTGGGTTGCGGGCCCTTTGGCTCATTGCCATATCCAGGTCGATGGGTTGCTTCAAATTCCTGTCCCTTCCGTTTTCCGAGGGCTCCATCGATAGCGGGGATAGCCTGGATAGCCATGTTGGATTGCCCGGTAAATCCCAAGGCTTTTACCCTCTGGTTATTTAACATAGCCATGGAAAATCCCTATAAATGGAGGTTTTAAGGGGAAACTCATCCAAAATTAGCCAGCTATTCCATGGCTATGTTAAATAACCAGATTGTATTTGCATTGCTTGAGCTGCTAGTTTTGCATCTTTTGCAGTTGAGTTGCTATTTAAATTATCTATAAAGATTTACTACAGCTTTAAATTTAGACCTTTTTTATCTTTCGACGATGCGATTAATCTACGTCACGTTACGGAGGTTTTTGGGACAAGATGGTGCTATGGCGGAGCTCCAAGCCTTCTTAAAATTCTGCCGCGACTTTTCCACGCGGTGATGCCCCGACAAACCTGGTCAGCATCACGCTGTGTTTGATCAGCAATTTCATGTGGTTAGAAATGCATCGACAGGATTAAGTCCCGAACCGCGTCCAGACGGAAAGACCTTTGTGGAAGGTGACCTGACCAGCCCTGCTGATGCACCTTTCAGGAACTCTTCGTTCGATTGCCAGAATATTAAATCAGGGTATATTAATTATATAAGCGTACCAGAGTAACAGCGTCCAACTCTGTTCCCGCACGCTTTGCCACAATTTCGGTTTGGCCGCGTTATATTTTCTTTCAAATACAAGATATACAAGTGATATATTCACCCCTTTCACTCGAGAACTCTTCCTAGTAGACTCCCAATCTTTGATCCCAATCTTTGATGGTTCAATCGAATCAGTGTTGCGTAATCCTGTGTGTGTGCTGGTCAAATTATCAATTTGTCTTGCTGGAATCCCCCTGACGTTGCCGCGCAAATCCATATGCACTTCCTTGGATCGAAGTGTTTTCCTGGTTCTTCCGAAGTTCTTCCTGGTTAAATCACATTTCTTGTCCAGGTGAAATCAGCATTTCTGAATGGACCCTAGTGACATCTAGCGACCATACATTTCTAGTATTTGTTTGGGCACTCTTGTGGATTTACCATATATTTCCCATGATCTACCACATAGGCCAAACATCCCCCTCGTTTTTAAGCCTTGTGACATCTATCAAGCTGGGTGACGTTTTGCGGGTCATAGTATAAGCCCCCCTCTTGGAGAAAGTCAAGACCATTTTTGATGGTTTCCTTATATGATGTGAAACCTCCGAGTTGAGACTTCCGTTTTGTCCCTGTTGTAATGGGGTTGTAAAATGATGAATCCTTGTGACAGGAAGGAAAATTAACCCCGGATTACCTTTTTATTATTGATATTGTTTTTTTTCATATTTGTTTGTATGTTTTTTTTACAAAATGATGGTCCATCCTTCAACTGTTTACATTGGCATGGTACGTCGTGGTATGTCATGGAATGGCATTTCTATTGAAGATTCCAGTATTACCTGCAAAAACTGGGAAACAATGGCACATACCCCCCAAAATGTGCTTATGAAATGACCTGTTGTATCTGGTAAATGCTAGGGTGATAAAATGCGGAGCATATTCAGCGGGACTGGTCCTGATTTTCAAGTTGTCTGGTCCTAAATTTATAAAATGACAACACGTCCTTTGAACCTAGGGCCAAAATTATTGGCATATGTAAGCCCGTTTAAAAAAAGTAGACGGATCTCAGATTTATAACTCTTGGATCTATCATTTTATAAAAACGGTCTTTTTTAATTGTCGCTATATAAGCCTTGTTGTCATTTTATAAGGGGCATCCTGAAAGAATGGCACCACCCACGTTGCCAAACAAAGTTAAGCCCAGGTTGCACGACAGCTACTTGGACGAGATGCTGCCTCTGTTTGTGCGCCATGCAGCGCTGCGGGCGCAGCCTGGGGACGTATTGAAGCTACAAAGTGATCGAGGCAGGGGATGACCACAGGGGACAAGAAACATGTAGAAACATGCTGGTTTTTCATGGCATTTCATGGTATATAAGGGAGATTGATATTGCGTATATTTTTTTAGATCGTGGGATATATATCCTACTTGGTGCAGTCGGGATTAGAAATGGCTATAGGCTATAGGAAGGGTAATCACCTCCTGGAACCCACCCAAATTGGATATCCGAGGTCAATATCGCTACGGGGATATTTCACTGGTATAGTGGGGATATAACTGGTATGGGGATACAAAGGGAATTATGATGATATATGATGAGATATACTATGGAGATATTATGGGATTGTGCAATGTACTTGGATTTGCATCCCATGAATCGCAAGTTGACTTCTACCTTCTTTAACTTTTGGGTTTCTCGGGGACATAACTCTTGGATTCATGGGTGAAACAAGACCAACTTATAATGTACTTGGGGCCTCATCTTGTAGAAATAACCAACTAGTAAAACCACGGGGTATTCCATATGGTGATTTGAAGTGATCTTATCCGCAAAAAAACCTGGCTCCAGCACGCCCAGTCGTTAACCCAGTCGGGTCGTCCCTGTATGATCTCCACTTGCCTACTCGGCAGAGACTTTCTCCGTGGGATGATCCTTTATAGCCCCAGCAACTATATATATCTTGGGTACAGTAAAACTTAAAAAGCATTCAATAAAACAGATAGATATATACATAATTTAGATGTCAGAATGCTTAAGGCTTAATAATAATAATAATGATAATAATGATAATAATAATAATAATCATAATCATCATCATCATCGTCATCGTCATCGTCATCGTCATCATCATCTATACACATGTATATCTACCACAACGCCAACATCACTAGTGATCCTTTCAAGAACGGGTCCCAGCATGATGTGATAAGGTTGGCATGTCTTGCGCATCGAAGATGTGATGCTTGACTTGCGAGTGAAGAGGTTGGAGCAGGATGGAGGCGCCCGATGGGGACGACTGACACGCCAAAAAACTTGTAGAGGGGGGTTTCCAAGAGAAAAGTTTGGGGGATAATCAAGAAAAATGGGGGGGGGTTAACCGGTAAGAAATAGTGGGTTAAGCAGTAAGAGGTGTTTTTTTTGGAACATATGCTATGGTAAATCACCATTTTTAGTAGGTAAATCATCAGAAATCATTTGTAGGTGGATCATTTTCCATAGCTAACGTCAAATACCCAGAGGGTATTATAGGCTAATGGGCAATGTTTCCGGACAAGTTTTGAAGGAGTTGTTGATATTTACATGTTCTTCCAGTGGCATCTATTGGGCGAATCGGTCGAGACGGAGGAGGCCAATGTGCTTTGACAGTCAAAATTGTCGCCCAACACAACATGGGCAGAGGTCAACAAAGTGAACTCCGGTAATCAAAAATGACTAGCTTGAAAATCCACGAATTAAAGGGGGATTTAAGAACTGAGAAGAAAAATCAAAATAAATGCAGGATGTTCCAGCCACCCATGGAGCTGACTACCGGATCAGCTGCTTGCGCTTTGATCAATTCTCCCATTTGATGTTCCGCATTGCTATTTGCCAACTGCTGGTTGATTCCATTCATTTCACCGTTTTATTTTTTATCCATTGTTGATTTCCCCAAATCTATAACCCAAATGCTCCATGTATGGTATATGTACCTACATTTGGATGATTTTTACATTGAATGTTGGTAAATATTCCATACATGGAGCATCTGGGTAATTACTGGTCACCCAAGTTATTTCCCCATTTTAGCAACCTCGATAGATTTCCAAGAGAGTTCCCGACTTTTGCCAGGCAAGGCCAAAGATGCCTTGCACTCCAAGAGCTACACAGTCTCTTGGCGCCAGGAAAGGAGGATGGAAATGCTGAAGCTTCAGACATGGGGAGCAACTGAAGCTGTACACCAGCGTAAACCTTCAAACGTTTGCTTTGGTTGTAAGCTGAATATATGCTGTTAATTACAGCAGTTCAACCTTCCAACCATGTCTTTAAAGCTTCAACCATTCTCAGAAATGGGGCTTTGAGCTTCGAACATGGTGAGGTTGAAGTTTAATTGTCGGGGTTTCACCTTCAAGAATCCAGGTTTTAGCAGAAATAGGCTGATGAGGGTGTTGTTCAATGGTATCTTTTGACAACCCGGACTTTAGTTAAAAAAACCTTGTCTGTTGGTACATGCTCATTCTCTGGGTCGAGGAAATAACGGGATGAGTCAGTTGTAGTATCCTATATGAGCCTATTATGAAGAATTAATATGAACATATATATATATATAAACATATATGTTTCATACATGGGAATTATACGTGGATGTTTGACAGTGCTCGTTTTGATCCTACACGTGCGGAAGCGGAGGAGTTGATCTGTGTTTTTGTTTGTCCAGAGAGCATTGATTTCCAGATATATCCAGACATGCTGTGATGACCTTGCAATTTTTGGGTGAATAGGAATGTTCTCTGCATTGAGATCTTTTTGACATGGTTTGAAACCACCACTTCGATCCTGTTAGAAGATACCCTGTAGTGTATGCAAAGGATCCCCCAAACCATTGGCCTGGGTGGATTCTAACCGCCGGCTGGACAGTCCAAACCACCAGAAGCGGTTGATTTTTGGGTGTAGATGATAGCGACCAGCAAGCTTATCATAAAGGGTTGGTCAGTTGAATCATCTTCAAACTGGATTTACATCATTTTTATTTTGATTCGGGAATGGTAATCATCCCATCCCCCGATCATATTAGTTCCACCCCCATCCTCTGGTCCCAACATGTCCCAAATATATTGTGTGTCTATCCCCTACTAAACCATAGCAAATCCTTTAGGAATTAAGTAGAATCCCTCTGGTAATTCAACATCGCCATTGAAAATAGCCATTTATAGTTGATTTTCCCATTAAAAACGGTGAATTTCCATAGCTATGTTAGTTTACCAGAGGGGTAACCCTCAAAAAAGATGCAGAAAAGCAATCAGTATAACATCGAGGTGGTCACCATGGGCTGTCAGATGAACCAAGCCGATTCCGAACGGATGGAAGGACCGCCGGGGGGGGGCCTGGTTCTTTTTTTGGAAGAAGTTGGGATTTAACCATCAAAGATAGGGATGAAGATGGGTATATGATGGGTATATAAGGAAACATTGGGGTTTTACTTGACCCATGACTGGGAATATCTAATTTGTTTAATCAAATACCTGACCTGTTCATAGAGACTGTAGATTTAAATCCCAGCAGGTATTTGACATATGGACCATGGACCTTGACCTTAACCATCAAACATCTATGGGTTCCTCTCAATTCTTCCGCAGTCTCCTGGATCTATGTCGGAGTCCACAAGCGGGAAACCTCTTTCCTGGTTGTGGCTGTGCTGAGTCCTCTTCGATTATCATCAAACATGGCTAGCTGGGAAAGCCCCTATAAATGGAGGCTTTCAGGGGAAAATCATGTTCTAAATGGGGAATTCTCATGAATTATCCACATCTATGCCAGTTTATTGGAGGCTCTCATGCGAAATAGCCACATTGAACTGCTGCTGGTGGCCCCAGCTGGCCGTGGTCAGACACCATTTTGATTTAGTGGGGACCCATCGTGGTTTCAAGAAATGTTTACAAGAAACTCATTTAAAATGCCATAACAATACATACATAATATACGTATATTTGACCAGAGCCATTTTTTTGTTCCTGTTGTTTTTCCCTCTACCTCTTTGTATGGATAGTGGTTTATATATACGTATAGCTTTATTATGTAATATATATATATATAATTTGAATCACCGACATACACATATGATATGTGTATAGATATGTGTATAGATATACACATTATATAAGATTATATACACTATAATATGTATATCAATGTCTGTCATATGTATATATATATATACATGTTCAAAATAATGAATATTTATACGACATATTTATAGATTTAAAGGAACATGTCTGGTCACCCCCTCACCTCCACATACTCCAGGACAACTGGCGTCCCTGGGCATGCGACCCGTGCTGGAAGAGGACGATCCAGATGTCGTGCTGCTCAACACCTGCTCTATTCGAGATAAGGCACGATTAAAATCAGGGGATCTTGGTGATTTAAAAGGATTTTATGACGATCTATAGGGACACTATGGCGATGTACAGGGATTCCATGGTGACTTCAAGGATTTTAAGCATCACAACCGGGATTTTGACCAACAATATTGGGAGATTTATGGGAATTTATGGGTGATTCCAGGGGATAAAACAGTATTAGGGTAATATACCAACAGCCAACGGAGAAAGACTGGGAAAAAGACAACTGGAATAAGTGGCAAACCATCAGAAACCATCCAATGCAGAAGGGCTCAGAATCTATGTAATTATATGGCTATGCACAATCCATCCAAAGTTTGAGGGTTGATCTGGTGCAATGGACTTAATCAACTGCTTATTAGTATTGCTTAGTAACCTTCAAAAACAAAAGTGTACAATCTTCTTGTTTTGCTGCCAACCTTGAAGTAGCTCCATTAATGACAGATCCTCGGGCCATTCTTTGGAGGGCTTGGGTTTGGTGCTCCGAAGATGAGCTGCAGTCTGCCTTGCGTCGTTTGTACGCGCAGGGGCGATTCTTCAGGTGTCGTCAATTGATCGAATCCACTGAATTGGCCCTGGATTTTCATGATCGACTTACTCTCCTGGAATTGGCTGGCAGCTGTGGAGGGGTCGGTGGAGCAGCAGACAACGGAACCACATTTTATTTTTCAGTTTTGCATGGCCCATGCGGTTAGATGACCACGTACAAATGTGAAATGTGACTCGGAAGTTATTGACCGCTGCGATATACGGTGTGCGGCGGGCGGAGCAGCAGCTGAAATCCATGGTGACTTGGGGATCCCCCATGACTATATACAGTATATTATACAATATTATACATATATATATATATATACACCCTCCGGTAATCAAACGTGGCAATTGGAAATCCCCGAACTAAATGGATGTTTCTAGCTGGGAAAGCCATCGTTAAATAAACGGTGGATTTTCCATTGCAAACTGTTTGATTTTCGACAATTATAGATCGAGATATCATGAAGATATTACAGAGATGTTATGGAGCTATTACAGAAGTATCAAAGAGATATCTATATATGATTATACAGAATTATCCCAGATACTATAGTGAGATACTCTTACAGTACTATTACCCTCTGGTGAACTAACATAGCTAGTGAAAATGGTGATTTATAGTGGATTTTCCCATCAAAAATGACCATTTTCCATAGCTATGATTCTGCCTGCCTCGGGTGTTTCAGGCCGAAAAGAAGGTCTATGCGCGACTGGACGCCCACCTGCAACGCAAGCGGAAGGGGCAGGACGTGACGCTGGTGGTCACCGGGTGCCGGCAGCACTTTTTGGTCCACTGAGGGTGGGTTGAAGATGGAGAAATCTGGGGATACAAGCTAGAATGACTATATGGAGGTTTCCTAAAATATGGGTACCCCCAAATCATCCATTTTAATAGGATTTTCCATTATAAACCATCCATTTTTGGGTACCCCCATTTTAGGAAACCCCCATATGAAAATGGGATAAAATGGGCATAGAATGAAGATATTCTGTTTTTGTTTGGGGATGTTTTAAAGCAACCCAAATTGGGATTTCGGATTGAAAACTATGGGGATTTCACCAACCAATATATTGATTTGGAATAGGGATATGCAACCAACAATGTGATATTTGGGTGTGACTGAAAATTGCGTAATTAAACCGTTTACCCATAACAAAGAGATAGCACAGCAATGTCAATTGGTCAAATCATGTTAAACCATGGGTTTCTATCATGTCCTATTTTCAGACAAACCCATTAAGATATTGAGATATTGGACTATAGTTGGATGAACGGAACAAAATGGAGGAGAACATAGAATTGTAGTCACAGCAATCTTGGTTGAAGCAGTGGATTGGGTGTTGGGAATGTTGGCTAACAAAATTGAGATGTCAGCAAGCTTGTTGGCAAGGAACCTTGGATTTGTCAAACATAAAAAAAAAATGAAAGGATACATGCTGGCTGAAAACAGCAAAGATTGGAGCACACCTGGTATAACTGAACCATGCTGATTTCAAAATTGATTCCTGGAATATCTTTTATCTTTAGTAAATACATGAAATGAATAGAAACTAAAAACTTAGATTCCAGGTTTCGGGTATTTCACACGGACGGCGTTTTGCATCTACCCAAAAATATGGGAGGCTTAATGCAGGTGTCTGGATGTTCACCGCCAGAAGAACCGAAGTCAGAACCGAAGTCGGGGGAGATCATGACCCACCATTCACCTCGGCGCGGCTGCTTGCAGGAAGGAGTGAAGAGCGTTGATTTGTTCTTCACATCCTTTCATTATCTATTTATAGAAGGTAAATCACCATTTTTATCATCTATAAATGGGCCATTGTCCATGGCTATGTTAAATAACCACAGGGTAGTATTATTATTATTGTTCAGAATTTGATCAAATATCGACACTTGGAATAATGAAATGATAAAAGTAATCTTACAAACATAATTTGACTCATTAGTCGACATATCTTATTTGCTATTGTATATATCATTATTGTAGTCAAGGATATTATAATGAGTAGTGTTTTTTGATATTTATTAGCTTATTACTATCATTCAATATCTGTTCAGAGTTGCTAGACGTCATCCACTATCATCCAAATAACTAATGTCACCAATGTCCCTATTAATTCAGCCACATCTGTCGGTGTCAGACGTTGTCAAACTCCACTCCCAGGTGCGTAGCCCAGCAGGAAGGGGAGGACTTGCTTCGAGCAGTACCTGAGGCCTGCTGCGCCATGGCTGGCGTTGTAAAAAAAAGATACCGCCCCATATTAAACTGCGGGTTGACAGATCTTGAGTTAACAATCATCCCATGATATACCACTATCACCCATTGATTTTCCAATGTATTACCTTTTTGTTTTCATATTTTGTCTAAATCCAATGTTTTACCATCCAACTAGCTCCTCAAAACGCCAACGCAGCACAGGTCGATGTGGTCATGGGCCCGCAGTTTGCCAATCGCCTCGCAGATGTGTTGAACGAGTCGGTCTTAGGTGCGCGGCCCGGCGGGAGGTTGTTCTGCACAAGGGGGGAGGCACGACGAAACGAGGGCACCAGAAGTGGAGGGGTGTCTGTAAGTTTCACATATTGTTGGTTGCAGATCCCCATTATAGCCATAATGTATAACTATATATAAAAGGGCTAACGCCCTGGTGCCGCCGACCCATCATTCACGCACTTTCATCCTGACCTAGCGGTCTTGGAGCGGAGTTGCACGTGCTTGTAAAGGCTTGCGAAAGGCTTTGTGTAGCCTGGAGGGTTGCCTTGGAAAGGCCTGCGGAAGGGTTTGAAGGGTTTGAGGCTTTTGAGGGCGGGCAAACGGCAGGCTTGAACGCCCTTAAAAACAGATGGCCGTGGTGTTTTGCTGCAAGAGTTGTTGAGGGGTAGCTTGGAGGGTTGCCTTGGAAAGGCCTGCCGAAGGGTTTGTCGGGTTTGAGGCTTTTGTGGGCGGGCAAACGGCAGGCTCGAACGCCCTTGAAAACAGATGGCCGTGGTGTTTTTGCTGCAAGAATGCTGCAAGAATTGCCTTGCTGCCTTGTGAAGGCCTGCGAAAGGCTTTGTGTAGCTTGGAGGGTAAGAGTGGTAAGAGTTGTTGAGGGGTTTCAGGGCGGGGGCAAACGGCAGGCTTGAACGCCCTGAAAAACAGATGGCTGAAGATGGCCGTGGTGTTTTGCTGCAAGAGGTGTTGAGGGGTTTCAGGGCGGGGGCAAACAGCAGGCTTGAACGCCCTGAAAAACAGATGGCTGGGGCGTGTGGCTGCGAGAGTTGCCGTGGAAAAGCGTGCAGGTGGGTTGGAGGTTTGAGACGGGCAA
>BGPT01002620.1:70770-81243 GCA_003297045.1 Symbiodinium sp. clade C Y103
CATCCATCCATTTCTGGCATTTTCTGGCAAGATCGGGGATGTTGTTTTATGGGGTGTTGGCCTCTTGTTCTGGATGACAGCTGGATGGTTGCAAGTCTTGTTGTGGGATTTGAAGCCTCGCCCTTGGCCTCCAACATTATACGTTGCTACAACGGAGACTTCCTGACTCGGACTCACATTTTGCATTCACGACTACGAGCGTAGCATAGCGTGGTATAACTTGTATCACACACCGGCTCAATGAGGTTTACTTCAGGGTGTAGTTTTGCACGATTGGTGAAATCTGTTGGGTGTCCGCTAGCAGGAGTGCGTCCTGCCAGACGGGTCTGGGGTGTTTCCGGTGGAGAACCAATCGATGGTGGGCACTGCCGTCGGGCCGCCGGCAGGTGGTTCCAACCCTACGACAACCTCCATATCCTTCTTTCTCAATTGGCCGGCTTGTTGCATGGGGAGCATAGGGGGATCATTTCGACCCTCACTCAGTTTCTTTGTCCAACAAGACCAAAGCGACGAGAATTTTGAGCTCTCCCTAGAGACACCATTCGGATTCGTGCCCTCGACAGATGTGATTCTTGGTGGAATTTCAGATTTCAGGTCGGCCAATATAATCCAATTATATCTTCAATTTTTGGTGGTTTGCTTGGTTGAATCATAACTTTTCATGGCAATAGGCAACAGCAAACGACAACAATCGACCACAATCTTTTCGTGGTCAAAGCCATCATCGCCAAGGTTCCGAAGGGTGAGTAGGCAAAGGGATTCGAATCCCGCTACCTTCATTTATACAGCGGTAGTTCGGACTCCGCTCTTCAGCGGACAAGCAGCCGGGGGAACGGTTGTCGCCCACTTTATCACCAGTGTTGCCGGCCTCATCACAGACGCAGGTCTGACACACCAACAATCAGCTGTTCCATGTTGATTGCGATGGAAAGTTCTGTGTTACGGTCGTGATTTGAGGACCTCGTCACATCCATTCAGATATGTTGTCAATGCTTCTAGTGGCCATGTGATGAAACGTCATATGTCGTCCGCCCCGACGGCAACCGCGACCGCAGGCAGCCCTCTATCGCCCTTTGCGCCGCGATTGAACGTGTTCCTTCAGGTCTGCCCGGCCACGACAACGAGCGCAATGAGTACCTTGGCTACATGACGATTCGTGACGATTCGTGACGNTTGCGCCGCGATTGAACGTGTTCCTTCAGGTCTGCCCGGCCACGACAACGAGCGCAATGAGTACCTTGGCTACATGACGATTCGTGACGATTCGTGACGATTCGTGACGGTTCGTGATGATTCGTGACGGTTCGTGACGGTTCGCACTGCGCTGTGGACCTTTCTTTGGCAATCCCCTGGGGGTGCCGTTTGTTCCTCAGTGGATTCATGACCCGATCTGGACCTGGACCCTGACCTCCGCACATCGACAGGTACAACTTCTACAACCACCAGAATTGTGCCTGGGCTACCTGAAATGGCATGGTGGTGAGCTTAACAGCCAAACATTAGAACATAGATTCACTACATTCCATGGTTTCTGGGGAGTTTTATTGATAGATATTCAATATATAGACTCATGTATGAAACGGATTCCAAGACATTCAATGTGGCCTCAATATTTTTCAGGCCTACATGAGGGCCCCCGAAAAAATGATTTGCAGGGGTGATGACCTGAATAAGCTTCAGGTTCAGGAAGGACTGCAAAGCCCTGACACGTTCAACATACTTCGGACAAATCAACATGGAAGAACGGTCAAACTTCAGAACTGATGCATCCACAATCGTGTCTTGTGTGAGGCGATCACTTTGGATTGAAAATAGTGAGAGAGAGGGCTTTGTCATGTATCGAGTCCAAGCCAAGGAATAAAGACCGATTCAGCAACCAAATTTAGACGATTCAGCAACCAAATTTGGACGATTCAGCACCCAAACTGAGAGGCGCTTCAGCAACCAAAATTTGGCGCTTCAGAAACCAAAATATCGCGCTGTAGCAACCAAAATATCGCGCTTCAGCAACCAAAATATTCGTGCTTCCGCAACCATGATCTGCGCGATTCATACCCTCAGGTACAAGAAGGTCTGGATTGGTTTACGTAGGGTGTGGATGTTTCAAGGTCTGGAATGGTCCCTTTTTCATTGTAGACCTTTTCAGCTCCATCAGGTTAGACCCTGCAACTATATAGAAGTTAGGAGTGGTAACACCATGCAAGACCCTTGCCTTTTGGGACCATGTTAGACCCTTGCCCTTTCATTTGGCCTCTCATTGTTGGTTGTGGGAGACTGCAGTTTGGGAAAACCATAGCACACCACACCTATTTTTAATTGCTTTAACATGAAATCCCATAGAAGGATACAAAAGATATCCATAATATACTCAAATCTTTTCAGAAACCACATTGAACTCAATGAATTTTTTGGACCCCGGAAAAGATTCAACACAAAATATTCACCTCATGGAATTCAGTGGGTCTGAAATGGATTTCCCTGGCTCTTATTGTACCTTTTCCCATGAGAAACATCTTCGCAACATCAACATAGACCCGTCAGATTTGAAGGAAAGGCATATCTGGAGTAAGTTTTGTTTGACTGGGTTACAGAATTCACATGCGCAGCTTCCAAGGGCTCTAGGCCCTTTAGGCTTTCAGGGTTCTAAGGTCCAAGTTTGATCCATCCCGCAACTGCTTCCAATCATTGCAGTATGTTTTGGTTGTCCTTACCACCAGTTTAAAGCCATGACTTCAACTTGAAGTAGAGAAAGAGAGATGGTGCAGTGCCTTTTCAAATGTCTGGTGAGCATGGTGGGGATGGTGGGCAATGGAAAAATGGGGATGGGTCATGATGGGTCAGTACCTATGCAATCATGGGAGGGGATAAGCAATGATTTTAAAAAGGTTTAAGGTGAATTGACCAGCGAATGTCAAATGGACAAAGAGAACATACTTCCATGCTAGCCGCTAGCCATATCTAGCCATAGCCATGCTGCAGCACCCAGGTGTGTGCAGGAACAAAACTGGTGGAAATCCCTGGTGGGGACATACAGGACAACGGAAGGNGCTAGCCATATCTAGCCATAGCCATGCTGCAGCACCCAGGTGTGTGCAGGAACAAAACTGGTGGAAATCCCTGGTGGGGACATACAGGACAACGGAAGGGCTGGGCCTGGATGGCGCGATAAAGTGATGGAGCGATGGATGGAGATACCCAAATCCACCTGTTTTCGGGACATGACCTATTATGGATGCAATGAAGGGAGGATCGGGGTCTCTTAGCTCTTCTTTTCAAAGTTTCTTTTTTATTTGAGGTGAGATCTCCACCGTTGAAACATTGTTTCATCTGCCTCATCCTACACTTCAGAATTGCACAGCGCTTGCCTTCTTTTCCCAGCGGCAGAGCCACAAAGTGTGAAGTCTTTTTCGCCTCTTGCANGTTTCATCTGCCTCATCCTACACTTCAGAATTGCACAGCGCTTGCCTTCTTTTCCCAGCGGCAGAGCCACAAAGTGTGAAGTCTTTTTCGCCTCTTGCATTTCTTCAAATAAGGTTAGACTTGAGATGCCCAATGTCCGGCTAAATATTGTTTGTGTCAGCTCAAGCTCAAGTATATATTGATTGTCCTTTGAATGCGACCATGATTCATCCGCGAAAGTTGAGGATTGCGAAGCAAGATAGGCCTCCCCACACGCTTGCCATCTTGATACTTCTTCCCATGCCCTTTCTGGTCCGCGTTGTTTCAGGTTGGTCCGGGTCCGAATGGTTTTCAATTGGCATCGGTGGTTGATGCCCGGGGTACAGATCTGTTCGAGAGAGTGCCTTGACCGGGTGGAACTTTCGAAATTCAAAGGCAGATTCGGTCTGAGCTGTTTTGGGATTTGGGTGGTTTTTGATGGTTTCACATTTACNGAGAGAGTGCCTTGACCGGGTGGAACTTTCGAAATTCAAAGGCAGATTCGGTCTGAGCTGTTTTGGGATTTGGGTGGTTTTTGATGGTTTCACATTTACTAGCCTCAAGTACTCAAGTTTCATCAAATAGCGGGGTATGGCACAGAGTAGTAGCCCTCCGTTGATAGAAGCAGCACCAGGAGTAGGAAGACGGAGAAGCGACGAGGAGGAAAGCAAGAGGAAGTGTGACCCAAAGATGAGGAAGCAAGAGGGAAGAAGGGAAAGGAGTAAAGAAATCAAGGGAAGAGGAGGAAAGAAAGGCAAAGAGGAAAGAGCATGGTAAAGAGATACGAGGAGGGAAAAGGACGAAAGAGGAAGACCATTGAAAATGGTAAAAGAAGATACCCTCAAGTACTGAGGGTCTGGAATGGCTGGGCCCAGGGACCAGCCGGCAAAGGGTCTAGAATTGTTTCACCTTTTTCATTTTAGACCTGTCGACTTTCTATGCATATCATTGTACTTGTGGATATCATATATGCGTATGTAGTTGCTGATTATGTAGATTTGAATTGTATATTTGTTAGTGGCAGTGACTGTTGTGAGTTCATTTAGCAAGAAATTATCAATAGCCGATATTTTTTTGGAACCAATTGCAACCGACATTTGGATAATGTGTGCTTGCGCATAGCGCGCCCAAAATGGAAGCGCATAGTGCTCCCAAAATGGAAGCGCAAAGTTGAAGATTAGATATGTTCTTTGAAAATCTTCTCAAACGTATTTAAACTTGAGCCCCGCCAAAATCAAAATACAAACACAAAATTTCAACGGCCCTCGAATGACATAAAGTTTCAGAGGCCCTAATCTTCTCATAAAATTTTGTGAGACACTTACCGCAAGTTGAAAAGATATCAGGGGGAGGGTCTGAAATACAGCCTGAAATAATATTGCCTTTCAATTTCGAGAAAATGCCCACCTAGGCCACGCGAAATTCAATTAGACCCCTGTAGCTTGGGAACCCCCTATGGAACACTTCAAATTTGATACTTACTCAGCCAATGCATCGTGCTCCCAAAATGGAAGCGCATAGTGGTACCAAAATGGAAGCGCACAGTGCTGCCAAAATGGAATCTTTGCAAATCTTTGTCAGACGTATGTAAATTCCAGCCGTTCGGTGATGCAAATTACTGTACATTTGTTCCGATTGTTTTGCATTTGGCTTCAGGTTAAAACATGTGTTTTTTACTTCTTTCTTCGATACTCTATCAACTCCAAACCTACTCATACGTATTTATATATGTTCTATTTCCCGAGAGCGTCTGCGAAGGGTTTTTCGCAAAAAGGGAGCTGCACATATTACATCTGCATATCTTCGAAGGAAGTTTAGAAGCTAAACCTTCCGGCAATATGGACAGATGGAAAAGCACAGCCAGGAAGGAGGTCAGAAGATGGAGACAGTCAGAAGATGAGAAAGTCAGAAGAGAAGATGCAGGTGCGCGAAAAGGTAGGAAAGTCGCGAAACACTATGTTTTTCCAATGTTTTGTGGCTCCGGAGGGTCGAAAAGTAGGCTCGCTAAAGCGGCGGGTGCGGAGACATCTGGTGAGATGAGACATGAAAAATTGCACGCCGCTGTGGCGCGAAGCACATTTGGAAGTAAAAAATGTTAAAAATTGACAGGTTCGGACCACTTTTGGAAGTTGAGCTGTTGAAAAAGTGCGGCGCGAAGCACATTTAGAAGTAAAAAGTGTTAAAAACTGGCTCTCGGAGCACATTTGGAAGTCAAAAGTGGCAAAACACAGCATGCTCGGAGCACTTTTGGAAGTGGAGATGTCGATGTCGAAAAAGTGCACGGCACTGTGGCGCGAAGCACATTTGGAAGTGAAAATGTACAAAACACATCATGGTCGGACCACTTTTGGAAGTTGTGATGTCGAAAAAGTGCACGGCGCTGTGGCGCGAAGCGCGTTTGGAAGTGAAAATGTTAAAAACACCACATGCTCGGACCACTTTTGGACGTCCAGACGTCGTTTTGTGTGGCAGGTGCAAGGGATTGTGCACCTTGTCAAAAGTGAGGTAAACCTGTGGGTTTTGTAGCATTCTCAAAAATGATGGCAGGCGTGGGACATTTGAAGAGGATCTGCACAGATGCATTTTTCGTGGCAGGCGCAGTACAAGAGACACTTCAAGCAAACATGTTAAGAGGTCAGGGCGCTGNGCACAGATGCATTTTTCGTGGCAGGCGCAGTACAAGAGACACTTCAAGCAAACATGTTAAGAGGTCAGGGCGCTGATTTCCTGAGAGGGGTTGCATTTTTTTGGAACATAAGATCTTCAGGTCTGTCAAAATCATTTTGCGTGATAGGTGAAGCATTTCGTATGACCTGGCATCACTTTTTCGTGGCAGGCGCAGTACTTTAGAGACATGACACGGCAAAATCGCAAAACGCATTGGTACCAGGATGTCAGCTGCACACTCAACTTTCCATTTTGGAAGGAAGTCTCGCAGAATTGCTTCGTTTTTCATGTTGGCAACTTCAAACATGGAGGAAGTCTCGCAGATTTGCTTCGTTCGGAACGTTACACTACAACTCCAACTACAACTGCAACTGCAACTGCAACTATTACAACTACAACAACTACGCCACAACAGCCACTACAACTACAACTACAACTACAACAACTACAACTACAACTACAACAACTACAACTACAACTTTAACTGCATGAC
Organism: Symbiodinium sp. clade C Y103; assembly: GCA_003297045.1. Taxonomy (NCBI): domain Eukaryota; class Dinophyceae; order Suessiales; family Symbiodiniaceae; genus Cladocopium; species Cladocopium sp. clade C. Next base: position 77,369 of record BGPT01002620.1, read on the forward strand.
AACTACAACTACAACTACAACAACTACAACAACTACAACAACTACAACTACAACAACTACAACTACAAGTTCAACTACAACTTCAACTACATGACAACTACAACTACAACAACTACAACAACTACAACAACTACAACCAGAATAACCACTACCATGACAACTACAACTACATCTACAACTACAACTTCAACTACAACCAGAACAACCACCACCATTACAACTACAACTTCAACTACAACTTCAACTACATGACAACTACAACTACAACTACTACAACTACTACAACCAGAACAACCACTACCATTACAACTACAACTACAACAACTACAACTACAACTTCAATTCCATGACAACTACAACTACAACAACTACAGCAANACTACAACCAGAACAACCACTACCATTACAACTACAACTACAACAACTACAACTACAACTTCAATTCCATGACAACTACAACTACAACAACTACAGCAACTACAACAACTACAACAATTACAACAACTACAAGAACTACAACAACTACAACTACAACAACTACAGCAACTACAACAACTACAACAATTACAACAACTACAAGAACTACAACAACTACAACTACAACTGCAACAACCACAACTACAACCGCACTAACCACTACAACTACACTACACTACACTGCACTACAATTTAACTACAACTACAACTACATTACGACTACAACTACAACCACAACTACATCTACAACTACAACCACAACTACAACTACACTACATTACAACTACACTGCGNTGGGTTCGCTCTGCCATCCATCATTCACAGCAACGAGCTGCTCCTATAGGTTTCCTATTTTTGAAACTTCCGCCACCGCCTTGCGCGGTACTACTGGTACTTCATCTTACATCTGCACATCTCCACATCTTCATATCTTCACATCTGCACATCTTACATCTTCATATCTTCACTCTCACTCTCTCTCTCTCTTCTCTACATCTGCACATCTCCACATCTTCATATCTTCACATCTGCACATCTTACATCTTCATATCTTCTCTCTCTCTCTTTTCTCTACATCTGCACCTCTCCACATCTTCACATCTTCACATCTGCACATCCTACATCTTCATATCTTCACTCTCTCTCTCTCTCTCTTCTCTTTTCTGCTAATTTCTGTTTATTTCTTAAGGCGGGCAGTGCCAACGAGGATTTACGAGATGCACCCTTTCGCCCGAAATGAGGTTCGATCGTCAAAAACTGAAGTAAAATTGCGATTTTCCCTGGTCCCGTGCAACCCTTTCACACGAAATGAGGTTCGATCGTCAAAAACTGATGTAAAATTGTGATGTTTGAGGGGTCTGCGGGGGTCTACAGCGGGTTCCCAAGCATAATGGGGCGTTTTGGGTCTTGCAATCGTTCAAAAGTGACAAAAAGAGGTAAAATTGAGGTCTAATGGGACGTTTTGGGTCTTGCAATTTTTCAAAAGTGACAAAAACTGAGGTAAAATTGAAATTTTGAGGAGTCTACACACGGTTCCCAAGCATAATGGGACGTTTTGTGTGTAAAAGCGTTTGTGTGTAAAAGTTTCTGTGTGTAAAAGCATTTCTTTGTAAAAGCGTCTGTGTGTAAAAGCTTCTGTGCGCAAAAGCGTCTGTGTGTAAAAGGCATCTGTGTGTAAAAGCATTTCTTTGTAAAAGCGTCTGTGTGTAAAAGCTTCTGTGCGCAAAAGCGTCTGTGTGTAAAAGGCATCTGTGTGTAAAAGCATCTGTGTGTAAAAGCGGATTGTGTGTAAAAGTGCAGTGTTTAAAAGCGTCTGTGTGTGTGTGAAACTGTCTGTGCTTAAAAGCATCTGCGTTAAAGGGGTCTGTGTGTAAAAGGTATCTGTGTGTAAAAGTGTCTATGTGTAAAAGCTTCGTCTATGTGTAAAAGCTTCTGTGAAGCATCTGTGTCTAAAAGGGGTTTGTGTGTAAAANGTCTGTGTGTAAAAGCGGTTTGTGTGTAAAAGTGATTGTGTGTAAACGGCTTCTGTGTGTAAAAGTGATTGTGTGTAAACGGCTTCTGTGTGTAAAAGCGTCTGTGTGTAAAAGGGGTTTGTGTGTAAATGTCTGTGTGTAAACGGCTTCTGCGTGTAAAAGTGTCTGTGTGTAAAAGCGTCTGTGGGTAAAAGCGTCTGTGTGTAAAAGCATCTGTGCGTAAAAGCGTCTGTGTGTGAAAACGTCTGTGTGTAAAAGCATCTGTGTGTAAAAGTGTCTATGTGTAAAAGCTTCTGTGAAGCGTCTGTGTGTAAAAGGGGTTTGTGTGTAAAAGCGTCTGTGTGTAAAAGGGGTTTGTGTGTAAAGGTGATTGTGTGTAAACGGCTTCTGTGTGTAAAAGTGATTGTGTGTAAAGGCTTCTGTGTGTAAAAGCGTCTGTGTGTAAAAGGGGTTTGAGTGTAAAAGTGTCTGTGTGTAAANACGGCTTCTGTGTGTAAAAGTGATTGTGTGTAAAGGCTTCTGTGTGTAAAAGCGTCTGTGTGTAAAAGGGGTTTGAGTGTAAAAGTGTCTGTGTGTAAACGGCTTCTGCGTGTAAAAGTGTCTGTGTGTAAAAGCATCTGCGCGTAAAAGCGTCTGTGTGTAAAAGCGTCTGCGTGTAAAAGCGTCTGTGTGTAAAAGCATTTGTGTGTAAAAGCGTCTGTGTGTAAATGGCTGAAAAGGCTTCTGTGTGTAAAAGTGTTTGTGTGTAAAAGCGTCTGTGTGTAAAAGCATCTGTGTGTAGAAGTGTCTGTGAGTAAAAGTGTCTGTGGGTAAAAGCGTCTGTGTGTAAAAGGGGTTTGTGTGTAAAGGTGATTGTGTGTAAACGGCTTCTGTGTGTAGAAGGGGTTNTCTGTGGGTAAAAGCGTCTGTGTGTAAAAGGGGTTTGTGTGTAAAGGTGATTGTGTGTAAACGGCTTCTGTGTGTAGAAGGGGTTTGTGTGTAAAAGGGTATCGTGTGTAAAAGCGTTTGTGTGTAAAAGCGTCTGTGTGTAACAGCTTCTGCGTGTAAAAGTGTCTGTGTATAAAAGCATCTGTGTGTAAAAGTGTGCGTGTGTAAAAGCGTCTGTGCGTAAAAGTGTCTGTGTGTAAAAGGGGTTTGTGTGTAAAGGTGATTGTGTGTAAAAGGCTTCTGTGTGTAAAAATGATTGTGTGTAAACGGCTTCTATGTGTAAAAGCGTCTGTGTGTAACAGGGGTCTGTGTATGTAAAAGGCACTGTGTGGAAACGCGTTGGTGTTTACGAAGAGGTCTGTGTGTAAAAGCCTCTGTGTGTAGAAGCGTCTGTGTGAAAAAGCGTCTGTGTGTAAAAAATGATTATGTGATATCCCTCCTTTGCCTGAGGGAATCAAATACATCCAAACATCAACATCTGGCTGTGAGGCATTGCCCTTGCGGAGTGATGGACGTGCTGTGCATTGTTGCGACGCGTCGGCAAAGGATTGCCAAATTCCAATACTGGAAGAAGGCGCAAAATATATTGCGGTCTCCTGCGGCCGCCGCCTCTCATTACTGCTGCGCAGTGATGGCCGTGTTGTATTTTGCGGTGATGGCACTGATGACGATCTTCCACCGCCTTTAGATGAGAGAGCCACGTACACTCAGATTTCCGCGGGGTGTGATCACGCGGTGTCTGCCGGGTCTACCAAAATGGTGCGTCTGCGCAGTGATGGTATGCTGTTGCTTTCGGAAACAAGTCCCTTGGAAAATGCGACCTTCCGTACTGAGTTCAAAGGAAGGACTGACATACAAAGCTGTCTCTGCAGGCTCTCTTCATACAGTTTTGTTGCGCAGCGACAGCCACGCCGTGGCGTGTGGAAACAACAGTCATGGGGCATGCAACATTCCTCGTTTGTATGAGGGAATCGAATACATCCAGATTGCAGCCAGTTG